>JANHFT010051878.1:0-11819 GCA_032467955.1 Pseudoxenodon macrops | reverse complement strand
AGTTGTAAAAATATGAATATGTACTCTGACAGCAGAACTTGTAAGTTGTGTATGTGTGTGACATAAAGATTTAAAATAAAAAAACTAAATAAAAAAAATGAAATCTGAGGCTATGTTTGTATCGTTCCACCCTCCCTCATTGGGTCCAAGGTTTTGTCGGATACTATTGGCCATTAGGTTAAGGCATGTATAGCTACGGCTTCTCAGTCTCAGTCCCTTCCGGTTCCCAGTAGCCTGACAGCTCATTCTACCAGAAGTGCAGCCACCACAGCTGCCTGGTCTACTGAAGCTTCTCTTGAAGATATCTGAAGGGCGGCCACCTGGACTAGCCCGTCACCCTTCATTCGCCATTATCAGTTTGATGTCTTCGCTTTGGTGGAGGTGTCCTTTGGTAGAAGGGTTTTGCAGCAGGTGTGTCTAGACTTTGGGACTCCAGACCCAAAGGCTTCCCGCCCTTAGGAATGCCAGGCTTTGATATATCCCATTCCTGGACTATTCCGCAATTACACTGGAGAAGGTGCATTGTCTTACCTGAACGCCTTTTCTCAGTGGCTGTGGAATAGTCCAGGTTCCCACCCAGTACATCCGTGGGTCTGGAACTTGCTGTGATTTGTTTGGACAAAGACTTTCTTTCAGATACTCCACCGAAAAACTGGAGAGGAAGTGAGGCAAGAGGAAGTAATTTAACATTGGATGACTGGGTCTCTGGGCAGATTTGACTGTAGCAATACCCATTCCTGGACTATTCTGCAACCACTGAGAAAAGGCATTCCATTCATAGAAGTCTTGTGAACCTGTCCTCTTCAAAATTAACAAGATTACAGTTATATCTGAATTAGTGAGTAGTTACCGTATTTTTCAGAGTATAAGACACACTTTTTCACCCCTAAAAGAGGCTGAAAATTTGGGAGCATCTTATACTCTGAAGGTAGCGCCTCCCACCCCCTGGCCCCCAACCTTCGGGTATTTTCAGGCAGTTTCTGGCAGTGGGGACCCTCACTTCCATTTGGATTTTGATAACGAGCAGCACAGATCTTATCCATTTAAAACAAACCTTATTGAGGAGAAGGCGTGGCTTGCTGAGGCGAGATAACAATCTTTGGGTAGCTCCCGGAGATTGCCGAATCCCAGCCCAACCGGGGGTCCGAAGCGGACCCTGAACTGTCCTGGAGGGACAGTGAAGCACGGGGGCGCCTAAATGCACGAAGGGGGGAAATGGCAATTTCCCCTGAAGTGCAGACAGCCTCAACCCAGCGGCGGGGAAGGCGGAGCAATCCTGCCCAAGCCCAGGCAGCCACTTCTGAACGGAGTTTTGATTGTGATATCGTTTGTCAGAGAAGATTAAAGAGATAACAGGTGAGAAGGAATGGTGCAAAGGGTGGACTGGTGAGTTTTGGCCCTTTAAGAAAAAGGAAGAAACTTTTTGTTAGATTCAGCGTAGGTTGCGAAATAACTGAGGCGAGATGGTCATTTCTAAATAACAACCTTTATTAACAGCTAACAAATAGGCAACTCTGCTGAGAACTGAACAACGTTCTCCGTTCTGACAGCTCTTTTATATGCGAGCTGTCAGACGGGCCAGCCAGTGGGAGGGCGGAGTTTTCCCGCTCAGCTGAAGTTTCTGCATCAGCCAATCTGGCACATCTTCTGTCGCTCGGCTGCATGCTGCTTCAGACACAACACCCCTTCCCCCCAGTAAGGCGCATGCGTAATCGGCGAGATACGCAGGCGGCCGGCGGCTCCGCCCCAATCTTCTCAGTGGATGATCGGTGGCTTCCTGGGTAGGCGGTACTTGCTCGGCCTCCGGAACTCTCTGCAACTGCGCGTCGACTTCTCCTGTTGGACTCGTGCAGGCCGGCGAAATAACTTTCTCAGGTAAGGTGGGCGAATCAACTGAACTTGGTGCTGGGACGTTGGTTTGAACTGGAGGGTAGGCTAGGCATTCAGTCCGAGTTGGGAGCCCTCTGGCGGGTTGGTTACACTCTCCTCCGAATCTGGTTGATGTGCCGGCGCCAAACTCTTCCATCGTTTGTCTCGACCCTATAGGAATAGGGCCCGGTTAGTCCTAGTACGGTGGCCGGAACCCATCGCGGTTCTGTGCCATAATTCATGGCAAACACAGCATCCTCAATGGCAAAAGTTCACCCCTGAGCAGTCGCGGCGGTTGCGACATCCGCTGAATAGTTGGGTTGGAAACGGTCTAATTTATTTCGGAGCCGTCGCCCCATCAAAAGCTCCACGGGACTTTTATTGGTAACGGGACATGGCGCCGCATGTTGGGCCGTTAAGAAAGTGAATACCCTTCCCTGTAGCTCCCTGGGGCCCAATCGGGACACCCCCTCTTTAACTGTTCGGACAGCCCGTTCGGCCAGTCCATTCCCCGCCGGGTGATATGGGGCCGTGCGTGCATGCCGAATTCTCAGCCCAGCAAGGAAGGTTTGGAATTGGGCAGAGGCAAATTGAGGGCCGTTGTCCGACACTAATGTGTCAGGCAACCCATGGGTGGCAAATAATCTTTGCAAAACTTTGATAGTGGCCTCTGTAGTGGTAGACGTCATGACATCGACCTCTAGCCATTTAGAGTAAGCGTCTATGACCACCAGGAGCATTCGGCCCATGATGGGGCCAGCGAAGTTCACATGGATTCGTGACCATGGGCTCCTAGGGGTGTCCTGGACAGGTGCTGCAGGAGGTGCTGGATGGGAGGCTTGGCAGTCAGGGCAGGCAGAAACCCAGGTGGTGATTTCCTTGTCAAGGCCTGGCCACCAGACATAGCTACGCGCCAGAGCCTTCATTCTGACAATGCCCGGGTGCGCTTCGTGAAGACAATTCAAAATTGGCGTGCGCAGTGGGGGGGGAATGAGGACCCTGTTTCCCCACAGCAGACAACCCTTTTGGACGGACAACTCGTGTTGATTATTTAGGAAAGGCTGGTAGTCTGCTGGCAGTGAGCCAGATGGCCAGCCCCTATGCACCCAGTCAAACACTTGTGATAGAATTCTATCCTTTGCAGTGTGGGTGGCCAGGTATTTCGCCATCAAGGGTACCTGTAGCTCCTCAATCAGGAGGACATCCCAGGCGGGGGCAGGGGCAGGGTGGATGACTGGGAGAGGGCAACGGCTGAGGACGTCAGCTTGACTGATGTTCTTGCCGGGTCGGTAAATTAGCCGGTAGTTATCAGCAGCCATGAATACAGTCCACCGCGACATGCACGGGGACAAGATTTGGGGGGTCTGCCGGTTGCCAAACAATAACCCCCAAAAGGGGCTTGGGGTCGGTGACCAGGTCAAAAAATCTCTCATATATGTAATTGTGGAACCGCTTAATCCCGGCTACAGCAGCGAGGGCCTCCTTATCAAGCTGACTGTAGTTCCTCTCAGCGGTGGATAGGGTACGCAAAAAGTAAGCAATGGGAGCCTCAGTGCCATTTGGTAATCGATGGCTGAGGACAGCGCCAACCCCGTAGGGGGAGGCGTCACAAGCCAGAACTAAGGGCATGCAGTCACTATATTGAACTAAGTGAGTTGGACATCAGGAGGTCCTTAACAGCGGCGAAAGCGCGGCTTTCGCGTTGGCTCCATACCCAGGGTGCCTTGACTTCCAATAATCGGTGGAGGGACTCGGCCACTGAAGCCTTATGGGGCATAAAAATTAAAGAGCCTAAGGAATGCTTGTACCTCTGTTTTCGTCTTAGGGGTAGACACGCTTTTAATAGCAGTCACCTTAGATGGGGTAGGACGGATTCCATTGGCGTCAACTAGGAATCCCAGGAATTCTACCTGCTTAACCCCAAAGCGGCACTTTTCCTTTTTTACTTTGAGGCCGGATTTGCGGAAACGCTACAAAACGGCTCGAAGTTTTTTTATTAGGTCAGAGCGGCTTGTTGCAGAGATCAAGACGTCGTCGAAAGAAGGGACGACGCCTTGAATGCTCTGCAATAAGCGCTCCATTAAGCTCTGAAAAATGCCGGGGGCTACGCTAACTCCGAACTGGAGTCGGCGGCATTGGAAAGCACCCCGGTGTGTCACTATAGTTTGGGCCAACGCAGTGGCATCGTCTACAGGCAATTGCTGGCATGCCTGCGCCAAATCAACTTTTGCGAAGATCTTTTTCTGCCCAAAGAGTGCAGGAGGTGCTGTACGATGGGGACAGGATAGGGATGCGCCTGCAGTGCCCGATTAATTGAACATTTGTAGTCAGCGCAGATTCTTATGGAGCCGTCTGACTTAAGAGGAATGACTATAGGGGTTTCCCAATTTGAATGGTCCCCAGGTTCAAGGACCCCTTGCTCAATGAGCTTATTGATTTCCTTGTCCACCTTAGGGCGGAGCGCAAAGGGAACTCTCCTGGGGTTCAGGCGAACGGGAGCTATGTTGGGATCTAAATTAAAAGAAATAGGGCGCCCCATATATTTATCGAAGACGTTGGCGAAGTCCTTGATAATTTGGCCGAACTCATCAGGAATGGTGGTGTGGATTCCGGATACCCCAAGTTGAAGATCTTGAAACCAGTTAATGTGGGAAAAATTAACACAACATGATAAGGAAACTGCCTACGAGACCAAAATAAGCACTGTTTACTGACCAAGATAAGCATACAAAGAAACTGCCTACGTGACCAGGAGGATTAGAGCATGTGACATATACTGCGGCAAAATGTAACCTATCATGTATTTTTGTATTTTTGTTTTCTTGTACTTTTGACAATAAAACAGAGTCACGGAGTTAGATCTGGGCCCTCATCCCGAGACAAGCGTTATGTCTGCCTAATCCATGGGGGTCGGGACATCACAACCACACTCGGGAGGTAGAGAATAGATGGGGGTGGGGTCAATCGAGGTGGTATTTACCGGTTCTCCAAATTACTCAAAATTTCTGCTACCGGTTCTCTGAATTACTCAAAATTTTCCGCTACCGGTTCTCCAGAACTGGTCAAAACCTGCTGAAACCTACCTCTGGCTGTTACTTTCCTAGTGAAGTGGTACCTATTTATCTACTCACATTTGCACGCTTTCGAACTGCTAGGTTGACAGAAGCCAGGGTGAGGAATGGAGCTCACCCGTTGCATGGTGCTCAGGTCTCGAACCTGGACTGCCGGCTTTCTAGCCAACAAGCCCAGTGTCTTTAACCACTGAGCTACCACGTTGTTCGCATAGAACGGTACACATATTCTGGAAGAGAGAAGTTCCCTGATGATGGGCTCCAGAACAAGTTTGAAAGCTTTGAAGAATAAACCTTTCATCCAGGGAACCTATTAGATTGGATCCTGCAACATTATCCTGGGACATGTATATTCATTATGGATGACAAAATGTTGACATATACTGAGAACGAAGGAGACATTTCCTGACAGTGAGAACAATTAATCAGTGGAACAACTTGCCTCCAAAAGTTATGAATGTTCCAACACTGGACATTTTTAAGAAGAGATTGGATAACCATTTGTCTGAAGTGGTGTAGGGTTTCCTGCCTAAACAGGGGGTTGGACTAGAAGACCTCCAAGGTCCCTCCCAACTCTATCATTCTGTTTTCTGTTTTCAGTAACTGTTAATGGGAGATGAGTCATAATTATTCACAGCTGCTCAAGGGATATCTATAAGGCAGATCCTGAATTCAAGGTCTCTGAAACTGAAGTGACACTTATTTATGTATTCATCATTTACTGAATTTATATAGCTGCCCATATCACTTGTTGTGACTCTGGATACCCTCAGGGAAATGGAATCCAATATAATTAGATTTCCACGGTCAAGTAGAATACTCAAAGTGCACTCTGTCAGGGATGTTGCTGAGTAGTATTAAAGTTTAGAGTTGGGATTAAATCAACCCCAAGCCTTCTATTTCCTGGGAAAGAATATTTGTTCCATGCTTAACATAGAGAACTGTAAAAGGATTTAGTGAACTGTTAGAATGGAGGCAGCATGCACCAGCCTATTAATGGCTATGCAAATGTAATTATGAAAATTCAGTATGAATTACAGATAAGTATTTATGCAGTAAACAAGTGTTCATGAAGTCACCAGGTGTTTTCCTCAACTCATACAACGCTTGAACTGATATTATCATTTACGAGAAGTGAAGTTCATATTATAGTCATGTTTCCAAAGGTCATTAGCGGGTTGTAGATACTTTGCATTGCTACATAATAGAACTCTATCAATCAATCAATCAATCTTATGTATGGCCAAAAGGAACTTTCTAGTAGTGCTAGAACAAATTAGGTGTAAATAAAATGAAACTGTTAAACAGAATACAGTTATTTCTGGCTTGCAAAAATAACACATATAGGTAACAGTTTCTCTGTCAGTTGTATTTGACTCTAGGAAGTAGTGCTCATCTCCATTTATTGGCCGAGAGAGCCAACAGGGTCAAAAACAATTTCTGTGGTCATATGGCCAGCATGGTACATGGGTACCTTGTACAAAGGTACATGGAACGCTGTTACCTTCCCATTGAAGTGATACCTATTTATTAATCATGCACTTGCATGCTTTACAATTGCTAGGTAGATAAGAGGTGGGACAAGTAATGATTGCACGGAGCTCAAGTCTTAAAAGTGGGCTTTCAGTTCTGCAACTGACAAGCTCAGTGTCTTTAACTAGTCATAATTTCCATAGATGTAATATCTTCAGTGCCTGTCTTTCTACTGCAATCAGCCTCATGAAAACTTTAAAAAAATAGTAGAGGTGCAATTACTGTTGCATGCAACAGTCTTTAATCTGCCATCACTGGATAGATGTGGTTCAGACCGGAAATATATATATATATATAACCAGACAGTCTTCATACATCATTGATATTAATTTACTAAAATCAATTCACTTTGGAGATTCTTAAATATCAAATGAAACTAGTCCCTCATGCTAGGAAGCTTAGATGGATAAGATTACCATCCACTCATTCTTCTTTATAAAGTGCAATCTGAGGAAATTGCACAGATAGGCAATTTTAGCTCCTAGATGTAAATGGTCTTGTGGGAGTCTCCCTAGAGACGGCCTTGTATATGAATTTCAATTATTTAGTCCATGGGGAAAAAAAATCCTCTTACCCCCAACCCAACTAGGAGTCAGAATTATTTTAATATTCCTGACAAGCCAAAATACATGAAAAAGGGAAAGGAAAACTTTACAGCAGGAAGAAAGGCTAGCTCTGATCCGTTTTGTTTATCCATAATACTACATTTGCAACAGGGAAATAAAATTAGTTCTTATACGCTCACATTTAGTAGCAGTAAAACTAAAACAAAACACGAAAACCAAAATGTTTTAAGTTCAGCTTGACTCTTGGCAGTGTATATAAAGACAACATTGTAGTTTCTTGGCATGCATGATAATACATCATTATTACCTTTTTCTGGGATTTTTGTTAGGTGGGAATTATAACCATCTAGCCACTATTCCAGTTTGCACGCCAAAATAATTTGGATTCTTATGAATAGACAAGAGCAAAAACAATAAAATTAATATTCTGTGTTTAGACTGGTGCAACTTAATGTTTGTCTTCTCTGCTGGTGAAGAAGGATGAGGAGGAGCTGTGTGAATAAAAACCTGGGGCAGGCATTCTTCTGTTCAATTGATGCTTTTGCTATGATATATCTGCATTTAACTGTTGGGCAAAGGGAAAAAAACTTATAACCTATAAGGCTTTTCCTCTGACCTATTGCATGTGTTCCCCAAAACAATATCTACAAAAGTTTTACCATGGAACCTAAACAATTGAGCTACTGTATAAATAACCTTTGTAATCAAGGGCAGTTGATCCATGACACATGTGTATGATTCTAATCACTCCAGAACATTTTTGAAGAAGGCTTAAGGAATGTATGTAGATGTTTAAAACCTTACTGAATTTCTCAACATCTCTCTCTCTCTTTCATTTTTCTCTCTCACTCTCTCAAACACACATGCACACACATGCACACACACACACACAATGTCTATTAGCTTCTCCCATAAAAAAGGTGTGGGCTTGACTGAAAAAAACCCTTATCTACTGCTACAATAGATATAGACAAGTAGGAAGGAGGTCATTGGCTAGAAATTCTCAGTGTTACTCGGTTTCTCAATATTTATTTATTTATTTGGTTATTTATTTCTGACATTAATTATTAAAAATTAGGTTTCACTCTTCAATAAAACTAATCATTTTAAATTCAGAAGTACAATTTTATGCTTTTTTTCTGATTGCTTGGAGTAACAAGTTTATCTGTAAACCTTTTAGTGCCAAATGATTTAAATAAACGGAATAAAGAACAATGAATATAAATTATTGCTAAATATTGAAGAAGGATGGAATAAATGTTTTCAGACTTAAACAAACAGACTGGAAGCAAAGAGAACTTAATCATGTATAGCATTATAGAGCGAATCTGTTTCACCAATTAAGGCTTAAAAATGACTAATTTTCTTGGCCTCAGGTCTATTGTACAAAATCAAGTTTTTGGCCTTAATTTAAATCAATTTATTTGAATCTATGAACAAGGAGACATGAACAATTCATTTAATCAGTGATGAAATACATGCAAGTGTGTGTTTTATTTATGTTTCTATATGTTTGCGTATTTTGCTAATCACATATATTAATCACATATATTAACAACTAATACAGATATTCTGGACCTTCAAAGGGCTTAGTTCATAAGAAAGAGGTACATGCACACAAGAGCACAATATCACATTCTGCCCCAGGATTATAATAATTTAAATTCCTCTCTCCCTCTTACTTCACAAATATTGCAATTAACATTTTATAGAATATTACTGTAACATTACTTCCAGTATCCCAAAGGTGCATTTTCAAAAGGCAACTGGACTTTGTTTTGCTTGAAGATGTTTTATTTCCCATCCAAGAAGCTTGTTCAGTTCTGACCTCTTGGTGTCTGAAGCAAAGGTGGGTTCCTAATGGTTCGGTCCAGTTCTACCAAACCGTTAGTAACTTACTGGCCCGATTTGGTAGAACTGTTAGCGACCCGAGCTTGTCATGCCTATGGCGTCGCCATCTTGGATTTTGCTTCTGTGCATACACAGAAGCTTTTTTAAAGCACTGCGCATGCGCGCACCCAAAGCGTGCATGCAGCAGCAGCACACTTCTGAGCGAACAGGCAGTAAGAAGATTTAGAAACTACTTCTGGTCTGAAGCTTCTTGGATGAGAAGCGAAACGTCTCCGAGCAAAACAAAGAAAGTCTAGTTACCTTTTGAAAAAGCACCTTTGGTACAACTATGATCTAGATGACTGAGAATCATAGGCATGACTTCTAGTGAAAATTAATAGTGGTCTAGTTGTCTTTGAAAGAGCATAGACAGCACTGTTGCAGAGATCAGTATCCAGGGGCCAGTGCTGGATATCAAAATTTCCAGATATTGTGAAATAACCTATGTATTTTTCAAACAGCTTCTCCTCATAAGTAAGCTGCAGTAGCTTTTGCTTGCAAATTGAGTGTCTACAAGAGTGGGACTCCATATATTTCACAACTGTGGTGCAGCCTATAAAGACAGTAAGGTCATCTGAACCTCCTTTCTTAGCAACATTTAGAAACAACTTCTTTACAGTCTGAGAGATATTTTCTTTACAACATAAGAGCAGGTATCCTCAACTTACGAGTTCATTTAGTAACCATTCAAAGTTACAATGGCACTAAAAAAAAAGTGGCATGACTGTTTTCCACACTTACAACCATTGCAGCATCTCCATGATCAAAATTAAAATGCTTGACAACTGGTTCACATTTATGATTGTTGTAGTGTCCTGGGATTGTGTGATCAGCTTTTACAAACTTCTGACAAGCAAAGTCAATGGGGAAATTTAACAACCATGTTACTAACTTAACAAATGCAATGGCTCACTTAACAACTGTGGCAAGAAAAGTCATAAAATTGGGGCAAACTCACTTAGCAAATGTTTCACTTAGCAACATAAATTTTGGGCTCAGTTGTGGTCATAATTCAAGGACTACCTGAACTCTTGTGATATTTTTTCTAAATTACAAAATCAAAAATTCAAAGTGAAATCAAAGTGATTCAAACCTTTTCATGTTCAAAGCTTAACAAGGGATGATATAAGAATGTGTAAAATATATAAAGAATAAAGTAATTTTTTAAATATTTTTTTGATGAAACTACATAAGAGAAACTGTAATTGAATTAGGCATTCTGACTTCTGTCAGAATGTTCTTTGATTTTTACCAAAGACCAAATAATTGGTGGGATTTACAAAACAAAACAAAGATAATTGCTGTAGACTGAGCACTTGACTGTAATCATGAACATACAAATGTAACATGTGATTGTAATTATAGCATGAAAGCATAAGAGGAAGAAAAGTTTGACTTTCTGTTTTCCCTTATTTAACACTTTTACGTTTGATTTCACATTATGTAAACTGCAAATATGGAACATAGATAGCACTCTTTACACCAACTGGCAGAGAAATCAATTCCACTGAATTTACCTCAAAATATGTTTGATCAGCTCAGTGATAAACTTGGAAATAATTTTACAGTTTTTAAAATGAAAATGGAAATTCTGTAAAATAAAAGTCTGAAGATTTATTTATTATTTAAATAGATGGAGAAAATAATTCAAACTAGTCTAAAAAATTATTTGAACATGAGAACTGTGTTCATGGGATTCTTTGCAGAACACTGCAGTGTTTAAATAATCATGAAGTGTTTTGCAGTCATTTTTTATTTTTAATTGTTCTAAAATGTTTCCAAGTATCCATGTCATATTATTGACCAATAGTTGCTTGCACACTCCTTTTTTTAACCCATTCTCCAGTATTCTCATACATATAGCAAGTTCAACAGCAATTGTTTTAGAACATTAAAATGCAATTAATCTTTTTATTGGAAATTGGTATTTGTATCAGTCTAAAATTTAATCCTATCTTTATTTTGTGCTTCATAATTACTTTATTGAACAGTACTAGACATAGGCTTGAAATAGTACTTGTCAAACTGATGTAGGATACCTGTCAGAACCTGGATAAGTGAAGGATCCATTTTGGTTCTACTCTAGCTGATTTCAATAATATCAACCACAGTAACCCTCGGATTACTTGTGATGATTAGGGATTGGAAGCACTGCTTTTCAGTAGTTCTAGTTCTTTCTTAATGAAGAAGGAAAGGTCAATTCAATGATTACTTATATTATGTGCTATAGGATTTATTCTTTACCATCTATTCTTTAATATCTGCTTAAAGGTTCTGTTGTATTTGAGCAGGGGTGTCAAACTCTCATCGTCACTGCAGCATCACATGACGTATCGTGACTTTACCCCCTTCGCTAAACAAGACATGAGTGTGGTCAGCACGTGACGTATCTGGCCCTTGGGCCATGAGTTTGACACCCCTGTAATAGAGTAACATCATATGCTGATGACTGTGGAAGTCTTAACACAGATCAGGAAGGCTATGAGTATCTAAATGTGACAAAAAAAGATGAAGATGAATTCTGGGGAAACAGTTATTTATTTGTTTGTTTATCAAATTTCTGCAGTGTCCATCTCATCTAAGTGACTCTGGGAAGCTTACAAACAAAATAATAAAATAATGTAAAATATAATTAAAAGGACAGCTAAAAGCAGAATTATTATTATTTTTTAATTTTATTACAAAAAGATTTTTATTTTATAAAATAAGGCATACAAACAATCAAACATATACACAATAGGGAGTTTCCATTCCCCTCTTATTACAAGTCTCTAATGGTTTCTATCTTATATTAATTAATTACATATTTCTATTTCTAGTTCTTTTGTTACATTTTTCCACTCATCTTCTTTACTTTATTACATATTTACATTGGCTACAATTCTCTCCA
>JANHFT010051826.1:0-11821 GCA_032467955.1 Pseudoxenodon macrops | reverse complement strand
GGAGCCTTCATTGCTGAGCAGCTGATTGGCAGTTGGATCAGCCTCTCAGGAGACCACCGATCAGCTGTTCTAGGCAGCAGGGATCACCGCCGCCCCTTCGCCAACACGATAGGCAGTGGCAAATGGGTGCCGTTGAATGGGCTGCAGCGATTGGCCGTGAGCGGACAGTAGCAAATCGCTGGTGAAATCAGGGGCGAATGGATGGCTATGATCGGTGGCGGCGTTTGATGGTGAACAGGCAGCTGTGAGCAGGCAGCAGCGATTGGCGGTGAATGGGCGGCAGTGAACAGGCAGCAGTGATCAGTGGTGAATCGGTGCAGAGAATGGGTTTCAGTAATCAGAGGTGGCAATTGGCGCAAATGGGCAGGAGTAAACAGTGGTCGTTGGCGGCAATAGGTGGTGGCCACGATCCCTGCCACCTGGAACAGCTGATCAGCAGTATTCCAGGATGCCGATCCAACTACCAATCACCTGCTCAGCAGAAAAGACTCCAGCATTCCTCGGTGGAGACAGCAAACACAGAGAAGGCAGGCTGTTTGCTGTTTGCTGCAAGTCTTCTTGTATTCGGGTCTTTTCCATTGTAAGAATGAGAGTATATTGACGATGTTTCGTCATCTTCAGGCTAGTGCTTTCGGGTTCATGCTTGTGCGAGTAAAGTATATACACACGCACACACACATGCTCACGCACACACATAGCTAGATATACATATATGTATATCCATATGTATATCTGTGTGTGTGTATATATATATGTGTGTGTGTGTGTGTACGGAGAAAGAGACTATATATCCAGTATATACTATAAAAACTATATATGTACTCTCATAAATCTCAAAATAAATTACCCAGTCCATATGATCTTGCATATGTTTTTCATATCAGAGAGAACAAATTGTCTCAGGAAATGCTCACATGAATTAATTATGTTGAAGTATTAAAATGTTATGTGTAATCTCTTGAATATAATTGGGATGCAATATACGATGTCTTCATAAAATGTTCTTTTAACCTAGCTCTTGGAGAAAAAGAGAAAATTATGCTATCACAAGTGGCTTATGAATCAACTTTATAATAGATCCAAGAATGCCAACTAACATATTCCTACATCATTAGCTCACTTTTTACTTCTTCTCCTGCCTTCAAATGCTTTGGACAATAGATTGACCCCCTCTTCTTTGTGGCAGTCCCTCAGATGTTGGAAGATTGCTAGCATGTGTCCCCTAGTCCTTCTCTTCACTGGACTTGCCATACCCAATTCCAGCAACCATTCTCCATAGGTTTTATCCTCCAGGGATACAGAATACCAAGTGTGGCCTTACCAACATTTTATAAAGTGGTATTAACACGTCACATGTTCTTGATTCCATCTCTCTGTTGATGCAGCCTATTTCTGTGTTGGCTTTTTTTTCTCCGCTGCATCACACTGCTGGCTAACTTAAAACTAAGCAAGAACTGAATAGTCAAGGGATTGATTTGGCATGGTGGACACGTGCGCAAATGCAATCCAGATATGAGAAAGATGCTAAAATTTATGCTTTTATAAAGGAGTAACAGAACTGGATCATAGATTAACTGAGAGATGAAAAACTAATTAATAAAATTATTACTACCTATTGAGCATTTAAATGGAAAAAGAGCAAGTAAAGGAAACAATGGTAGTATGGGCCAATAAATTGGTTATATTGTAGAGTTAGATAAATGGCAGAAATTATGGGATAGGGATTATAAATTAACAATGTCAACTGCATACAAAGAAAATTTATAAACAATGTTTTACAGATGCCATTTTCCACCAGCAAGATTGGTAAAGATGCTTAAGGATACGTCTGCAAAGTGTTGGAAATGTTATCAGGCACTGGGTTTGTACTATCACATGTGGGGGACGCACCCAAAGGCAAAAAAATATTGGACAAAAATACAGACATGGTTAGATAAGTTAAATAATACAAATTAAAAACAAATCAAGCTCAGTGGCAGACTTGGCCAATCAAAGAATAAAGTTGATCAGTCTTAATCTTGGTGATGTTATTTTGAGATATAGCAAGTTGAGAGACACCATCCTATTGGTTCATCCCCTAGGGCCCCCTGGCTTTGCTCCATATGATATCACAAATGTTATCAAGGGATTGTTAAAGGGACTCTCCATATCCCGTCCCCTTATTTGGGAAGTAAGAGGCCCCTTGGGTCATGACATCAACTGTCCTCTGTGAGAACATAATGCTATGATATCAGGGCCCTGGGGGCAAAAACTGTATAAAAAGGCGAAAAGGAGGAGAGAGAAGCTGTGTCGAATTGAGGAGAGGAGGTGGAGGAGTGTTGAGCAGTGTTGAGTTGAGAGCGGAATTGATGGAGGACATCCGAGTGGATGAATTGGAGTGGAGTGGATTGGAGGATATCGAACTGGAGGAGGAGGAACAGAGTGGATTGGAGGAGAAGGAGCGGAGCAGAGCGGATTGGAGGAGATCGGAGTGGAATGGAGAAAACTCCTTCCAGCTGTTTTTTCTTAGAAGAACCTTGAAGATTGGGCTAAAAAGCGGCTGAGCGGACTTAAACTCAGACCTCTTCGCCCCAACAGTTAAGAGTTGGTAGAGAGCGCTGCTACTTGAACCAGAGACTCTTAACCTAAGCAACATCTTTGGACCACATCAACTCTCAAGACCTGAAATAAAATATCTCTTTGGGCAAAGGATGAGAACAGATTCCAAGATGGACCAGGCAATGAAGCGAAGACGATTTCTTTTTTTATATAAAAAATTCTTATTTTTTTAATAAACATAATAAAAATTCAGTACCTATATGAACAGTGTGTTGTCTGATTATAGTTGTTTTTGAGAAATACTATTAATATAATCATAACATTAATGATAAACATTAATGATGACATAACACTTACAAATACAGATGTAGTTAGATGAAATAGCAAACCAACACATAAATCTAAAGCCAGAAGTATTTCTGTTGAGCATTCTACTGGAAAAATATAATAAAGGGAATACATATTTAATTTACATGTGTTAACTGTGGCTAGAATTGCCTTTGCACACCAATGGAAAAATGAAGAGATTCCTACAGATGAATATGTTACAAGAACGTTAAACATAAAATAAATATATAAATAAGTGAAAAGCAATACGAGATCATGTTACATTCAGGGTTCCAGTGTCTGTTAGAGATATAGCATTATAATGTACGTGGATATTTTGAATGTCCTCACTGAATATAATTATCTGCTTTTACTATGTGTCACAGCTATTGTCTTAATCAGATGAGCTTTGAACTGAGTAGAATTCTCCAATGGTTTTGGAACAACAGACTTGGAAGAGACCTTGGAGGTCTTCTAAACCAGCCCCTACCTCAAGCAGGTGACCCTATATCATTTCAGACAAATGGTTGTCCAATCTCTTTTTAAAACTTCCAGTGTTGGACCATTCACAACTTCTTAAGACAATCTGTTCCACTGCATAATTGTTGTCAATGTCAGAACCTTTCTCCTTAGTTCTAGGTTGATTCTCTCCTTGCTAAGGTTCCATCCATTTAAGAAGAGACTAGACCAGGGGAGTCAACCTCAAAGCCTTTGGGCTGAATGTGGCCGGTAATTTATTTGGATCCAGCTCATGGGCCATCCTAGTCTACCAATGCGAAGAGCAAATATCAGGCTAGCGTGGCTTTGGCCTAGTCTACCCAATGAGAAGAGGACAGATGCCAGCCGTTTGGGCAGTGGCGTCTAGTAGCCGCTCCCACCCAGTTGGCCACGCCTACCGAGACAGTCACACCCACCTGATCAGCTACATCCACCCAGTCGGTCACACCCATCCAGCCGTCCGAGGTCAACCAGAGCCCTGATATGGCCCTCAATGAAATTGAGCTTGACACCCCTGGACTAGACCATCTCTAGCCTTTGAGTTGGTAGAGAGCGCTGCTACTTGAACCAGAGACTCTTAACCTAAGCAACATCTTTGGACCACATCAACTCTCAGGACCTGAAATAAAATATCACACATGAAAATAAATATTATTGTACAATGTAGGATTGACTGAGTTAACCCCCAGGCGTAAAGGGTGGAACCATTATGCTCTTTGAAAGCAACATACAGTGATAGCATCTCTTTGGGCAAAGGATGAAAACAGATTCCAAGATGGACCAGGCAGTGAAGCGAAGAAGACTTCTTTATTTATTTTGACGTTTCCTATTTTTTAAAATAAACATAAATATTCAGTGCCAATATGAAAAGTGTGTTGTCTGATTGCAGTTGTTTTTGAGAAATAGTATTATTAATAATAATCATGGTATTAATAAAAAACATTAATGATAACATCCCAATCATAATCACACAGTAATAATATTTACTTATCCATTTTAATAAATCTTTAATATACTTAATCATTTTCTTATGCTTTAAGTTTGTAAGTTCTATTTCTGCTAGTTGACCATTGATAAAACAAATCCCATGTTAAAACGTATTTAGCTTCTTCCTTCTCTTTAATTTTGAATGTTACTCTATCCATTTGAGCACATTCTAATATTTTTATAACATTTTCATCTGTAGAGACATCTTCATTTTTCCATTGTTGTGCAAACACAATTCTAGCCGCAGTTAACATGTAAAATTAAATATGTACTCCCTTTATTATATTTTTCTGGCAGAATGCTCAACAGAAATATTTCTAGCTTTAGATCTACGGTATGTGTTTCTTTGCTATTTTATCTAAAGACGTCAGTGTTTTTGTGCAGTATTTTTTGTCTTTGGGCGTGTCCATCACATGTGATAGTACAATTGTGGTGTCTGATTACATTTCCAACGATTAGCAGACATATCCTTAAAGATCTTTGCCAATCTTGCTGGCGGAATATCCCATCTATAAAACATTTTACATACATTTTCTTTGTATCCAGTTGACATGGTTAATTCATAATTCCTATCCCATAATTTCTGCCATTTATCTAACTCAATGGTATAACCAATTTTTGTGGCCCATACTATCATTGTTTCCTTTACTTGCTCTTCTTCCCTTTGAATGCCCAATAGGTAGCAATATTGTTTTAATTAGTTTTTCATCTGTCTCAGTTTATATCTGATCCAGTTCTGTTACTTCTTTATAAAATAATACATTTTAGCATCTTCCTTATATCTGGATTGTATTTGCACATGTATCCACCATGCCAAATCAATCCCTTGACTATTCAGTTCTTGCTTAGTTTTAAGTTCCCCCTTTTCATTCCAAATATCCTTATATGAGTCATTACTGGACAATCTCTTAAATATGAGCCAGCAGTGTGATACAGCGGAGAAAAAAAGCCAACACAGACATAGGCTGCCTCAACAGAATGATGGAATCAAGATCATGTGAAGTGTTAATACCACTTTATAAAACGTTGGTAAGGCCACACTTGGAATTCTGTATCCCTGTAGAATAAAACCTATGGAGAACGGTTGATGGAATTGGGTATGGCAAGTCTAGTGAAGAGAAGGACCAGGGGACACATGCTAGCAGTCTTTCAATATCTGAGGGGCTGCCACAAAGAAGAGGGGGGTCAATCTATTCTCCAAAGCATCTGAAGACAGAAGAAGAAGTAAAAAATACAACAGAATAGACTAGAACTGGAAGGGACCTTGGAGGCCTTCTAGTCAAGCAGGAGAGCCTATACCATTTCAGATAAGGGATCATCTAATCTAGGGGCGTCAAGCTCGATTTCATTTTCAGGACTGAAACCAGAAGCTGCATTGAATCACAAAATTTACACACTTCAAAACAAACATTATCTCTTTATTAATCTAAGTTAAAGAGTTGTCCATATCACAAAGGAAGAGATTCTGGATTGTCTTCAATGAAAGTAAAATGCAGGTAATCCTTGATGTGCGACCCCAATTGGGTCAAAAATCTATGTTGCCAAGCTAGATGGTTGTTAAGTGAGTTTTGCAGCATTTTATTCTATTTCTTCTCACCGTTGTTAAGTGAATCCCTAGAGTGGAATTAAGGAGAAACGTCCTAACAGTGAAGACAATGAACAATAGCTTGCCTTCAGAAATTGTAGGTGCTTCATCACTGGAGGTTTTTAAGAAGAGTCTAGATAGGCACTTATCTAAAATAGTATAGATTCTACTGCTTGAGCAGGGGGCTGGACTAGAAGGCCTCCAAGGTCCCTTCCAGGTTATTCTGTTCTGTTCAGTTCAGTTCCGTTCCGTTCCCTACCCTACCTTACCCCACTCTACCCTACCCAGGGAAGGAGGAACCTATGGTGGCCTAAGTTTGATCAGGCCGCTACTGAATGGGTTGAGAGGTGCCCAAATTGCCAGCAGTCAAGGCCAGCACCACCTGCCATTCTCGTTAGGGAGTGAGAAAACCCTTGGGCACCTCGGTCCAGGCTGCATTTAGATTTTGCTGGAGCCTTTCAGGGTCAGACCTCTATGGTACCGGTAGATGTGTACTCTAAATGGGTAAAGGTGGTGTTAATGACATCCACTACCACTGAGGCAGTAGTCAAGACCCTACATAAAATCTTTGCCACCCACGGTTTGGCAGGAATTCAGGTATCTGACAATGGCCCACAGTTTACTTCAGCGCATTTCAGAATGTTTTTGGCAGGGCTTGGAATACGCCATATCTTGGTAGTGCCATTCCACCCATCTGGCAATGGATTGGCAGAGAGGACAGTGTGCTCCGCCAAGGAGGCAATGGCTAAAATGGGACCTGAGGACTGGCAGACCAAGGTAGCTAAATACCCGTTGGTACAGCATGCCACCCTATGCTCCACTACTAATAGAAGCCCAGTGGAGCTATTAATGGACCACTGTTTACAAACTAATTTGGATAGACTACACCCTAATTACTCACCTGAGAACCCCATAGACTCCACAGTAAAAGGGACAAAAATTATGCCCAAAAATTATAAAGGCGAGCCCAGGTGGCTGCCAGGAAGGGTTGTAGAAGTAACTGGGCCTAAATCCTATAGAGTAGAATTGGAAGATGTCAATGTGGCGCCGGCGCATTGATCAATTGATGGGAAGAAGGCTCACCACACCCATCAATATAATAAACAAGGCTGGGCAAGAATTAATGACAACTCCAAGTAATACAAAAACCAAGGGGAATGTCAACCTAATAATGTGTGCCCAACTAGCTCCGACCGGGAAACAGACGTACCTGATGAACTGAGCCTGACTCCGTTAGACGAACCTCCTGCCAAGTTGATCGTGCAGTCTTCAGGAGTTCCCAGAGTTAATCCAGCAAACCCGATTGAGCTGCGTAGATCTAGTCAGAGTCAATGCCGTCCAGCATATCTTGATGACTATGCATGCGCCTTCTCAGTGGGGAGGAGTGTAGTGTTTTAAGGTTACAAGGTGACCTGCGCTGCACAAGTGGGAAAAGGACGAGAGCTGATTGGTTGAGACATCGGACAGATCACATATAAAAGGAGCTGTCAGATGGAACGTTCAGTTATAGCCGTTATATCAGTTGCTTTTTAATAAATAAAGTCTAGTCTGTTATGCTTAATCTGCCTCGTCTCAGTTTGTCCCAATTCTTTCTCTAAAACTGAATAAACAGTCTAGATAGGCACTTATCTGAAATAGTATAGATTCTCCTGCTTGAGCAGGGGGCTGGACTAGAAGGCCTCCAAGGTACCTTCCAGGTGATTCTATTCTGTTCTGTTCTGTTCCCTACCCTACCCTACCTTACCCATCCTACCCTACCTTATTGTACCCTACCGTACCCTACCAAACTCTACTCTACTCTACTCTACTCTACTCTACTCTACTCTACTCTACTCTATTCGTTAAGTTGGTCACATGGTTGTGAAATGAATCTGGGTTCCCCATCGTCTTTGCTGGTCAGAAGGTTGCAAAAGGGGATCACGTGTCCCAGAAACAATGCAACAAAAAGTACATGCTAGTTAACAAGCCTCTGACTGTTGGCCTGAGTCGTGGTTGTATGTCCAGGGAGCTCAGCACCAGAGAAGAGACAGGCACCCAGCCTCCTGACCTTCCAGAAGAGCATTTAGACTCAACTCAGCCACCTGGCCTTGGTGTGCAAGGGGGCCCTGCAAGCCAGGGGGTGGTTGGTGGGCGGAAGGAGCTTCTTCTGCCTTTCAATTCAGAAATTGTCCATTTTAATTTTAAACCTGTTTGGTTTTTGATTTTTTTTTAAACCTTTTGTTTTTAACTGCAGCTTTTATATCATTGCAGTATTTTACCAAAACTACACCAGCAATGATGGGCAGTACAGAAATTTGACAAAAAATATATAATATATATACAGGTATTCCTCGACATGTGACCTCAAATGAGCCCCAAATGTTTATTGCTAAGCGAGACTTTTGTTAAGTGAGTTTTGCCCCATTTTATCACCTTTGTTCCTCCAATTGTTAAGTGAATCACTGCACTTCCTAAATTAGTAACATGGTAAAGTGAGTTGGGCTTCCCCCATTGATTTTGGTAATCAGAAGGTCACCAAAGGGGAGAATGTGACTCCTGGGACACAGCAATCGTCATAAATGTGAGTCAGTTTTAAAATGTCCAGATTTTGATCAAATGACCGTGGAAATGCCGCAACGGTCATAAGTATGAAAAACAGTCACAAGTGATTTTTTTTCACTGGCGTTGTAGCATTGAACCATCACTAAAGGAATTCTTGTAAGCCAAGGACCACAAATCATAATATAAAAATATAATGTAAGGTAACAATAATGGTACAAATTAAAAACAAAATGAGCTCAGCGGCAGACTTGGCCAATCAAAGAATAAAGTTGATCAGTCTTAATCTTGGTGAGATTATTTTGAGATGTAGCAAGTTGAGAGACACCATCCCATTGGCTCATCCCCTAGGGCCCCCTGGCTTTGCTCCCTATGATATCACAAATGTTATCAAGGGATTGTTAAAGGGACTCTGCATATCCCACCCCCTTATTTGGGAAGTAAGATGCCCTTTGGGTCATGACATCACCGGTCCTCCATGAGAACATAATGCTGTTATCTCAGGGCCCTGGGGGCAAAAACTGTATAAAAAGGCGAAAAGCAGGAGACAGAAGCTGGGGCAAGTTCAGGAGTGGAGGTGGAGGAGTGTTGAGCAGTGTTGACTTGAGAGCAGAATGGAGTGGAGGAGATCCGAGTGGATGAATTGGAGCGGAGTGGTTTGGAGGCTATCGAACTGGAGGAGAAGGAGCAGAGTGGATTGGAGGAGAAGGAGCGGAGTGGAGAGGATTGGAGGAGATCGGAGTGGAGTGGAGGAAACTCCTTCCAGCTGTTTTTTCTTAGAAGAACCCTGAAGATTGGGCTAAAAAGCGGCTGAGCGGACTTAAACTCAGACCTCTTCACCCCAACAGTAAAGAGTTGGTAGAGAGCGCTGCTACTTGGACCAGAGACTCTTAACCTAAGCAAGATATTTGGAACACATCAACTCTCAAGACCTGAAATAAAATATCTCTGGGCAAAGGATGAAAACAGATTCCAAGATGGACCAGGCACTGAAGCGAAGACGATTTCTTTTTTTATATAAAAAAATCTTATTTTTTTAATAAACATAATAAAAATTCAGTACCTATATAAACAGTGTATTGTCTGATTATAGTTGTTTTTGAGAAATACTATTAATATAATATTAATGATAAACATTAATGATGACATAACACTTACAAATACAGATGTGGTTAGATGAAATAGGAAACCAACACATAAATCTAAAGCCAGAAGTATTTCTGTTGAGCATTCTACCGGAAAAATATAATAAAGGGAATACATATTTAATTTACATGTGTTAACTGCAGCAAGAATTGTGTTTGCACAACAATGGGAAAATGAAGAGATCCCTACAGATGAAAATGTTACAGGAACGTTATACATGAAATAAATAAAGAAATAAATAAGTGAAAAGCAATACGAGATCATGTTACGTTCAGGGTTCCAGCGTCTGTTAGAGATATAGCTTAATGTCATTGGCCATTTTGAGTGTCCTCACTGAACATAATTATCTGCTGTTACCACGAGTCACAGCTATGGTCTTAATCAGATGAGCTTTGAACTGAGTAGAATTCTCCAATTATTTTGGAATAACAGACTTGGAAGAGACATTAGAGGTCTTCTAGTCCAACCCATAGCTCAAACACCCCTAGACTACACCATCACTTATCTGAAATAGTATAGGCTCTCCTGCTTGACCTGGGGGCTGGACTAGAAGATCTCCAAGGTCCCTCCTAGGTCTATTCTATTCTATTCTGTTCTACTTTTTACTTCTTCTCCTGCCTTCAGAAGCTTTGGAGAATAGATTGACCCCCCTCTTCTTTGTGGCAGCCCCTCAGATATTGGAAGACTGCTACCATGTGTCCCCTGGTCCTTCTCTCCACTAGACTTGCCATACCCAATTCCAACAACCGTTCTCCATATGTTTTATCCTCCAGGAATACAAAATTCCAAGTGTGGCCTTACCAACGTTTTATGAAGTGGTATTAACACTTCACATGATCTTGATTCCATCTCTTTGTTGATGCAGCCTTGGTCTGTGTTGGCCTTTTTCCTCCGCTGTATCACACTGCTGGCTCATATTTAAGAGATTACACAGTATTGACTGATATAAGGACATTTGGAATGAAAAAGGGGAACTTAAAACTAAGCAAGAACTGAATAGTCAAGGGATTGATTTGGCATGGTGGACATGTGTGCAAATGCAATCCAGATATGAGAAAGATGCTTAAATGTATGCTCTTATAAAGAAGTAACAGAACTGGATCAGAGATTAACTGAGAGATGAAAAACTAATTAAAAAATTATCCGTACCTTTTGAGCCTTCAAATGGAAGAAGAGCATGTAAAGGAAACAATTGTAGTTTGTGCCAATATATTGGCTACACTATAAAGTTACATAAATGGCAGAAATTATGGGATAGGAATTACAAACTAACATGTCAACTGCATAGAAAAAAATTAATATAAAATGTTTTATAGATGCCATTTTCCGCCAGCAAAATTGGCAAGATGCTTAAGGATACGTCTGCTAAGTGTTGGAAATGTTATCAGGCACTGGGTTTGTCCTATCACATGTAGGGGACGCACCCAAAGGCAAAAAAATATTGGCCAAAATTACAGACATGGTTAGATAAGTTAAATAATACAAATTTTTAAAAAAACGAGCTCAGTGGCAGACTTGGCCAATCAAAGAATAAAGTTGATCAATCTTAATCTTGGTGAGATTATTTTGAGATCTAGCAAGTTGATAGACACCAACCCATTGGTTCATCCCCTAGGGCCCCCCTGGCTTTGCTCCCTATGATATCACAAATGTTATCAAGGGATTGTTAAAGGGACCCTGCATATTTCATGCCCTTATTTGGGAAGAAAGAGGCCCCTTGGGTCATGACATCAGCTGTCCTCCATGAGAACATAATGCTGTTATATCAGGGCCTGGGGGCAAAAACTGTATAAAAAGGCGAAAAGGAGGAGAGAGAAGCTGTGTCGAATTGAGGAGTGGAGGTGGAGGAGTGTTGAGCAGTGTTGAGTTGAGAGCGGAATGGAGTGGAGGACATCCAAGTGGATGATTTGGAGCAGAGTGGATTGGAGGATATCGGAGAGGAATGGAGGAGATTGGAGGAGATCGAACTGGAGGAGGAGGAGCAGAGTGGATTGGAGGAGAAGGAGCGGAGTGGAGAGGATTGGAGGAGATTGGAGTGGAGGAGATTGGAGGAGATCGAACTGGAGGAGGAGGAGCAGAGTGGATTGGAGGAGAAGGAGCGGATTGGAGGACATTGGAGGAGATTGGAGTGGAGTGGAGGAAACTCCTTCCAGCTGTTTTTTCTTAGAAGAACCCTGAAGATTGGGCTAAAAAGCGGCTGAG
>JANHFT010051748.1:0-11825 GCA_032467955.1 Pseudoxenodon macrops | reverse complement strand
GAGTATAAGACGCACCCAAATTATCAGCCCCAATTAGGGGGAGAAAAGGTGAGTCTTATACTCAGAAAAATACGGTACTTTCCATCATGTCAGGCCACTGTTTTCCATATTAACTATTCTTACCAACTGGTCACATGAAATGCTATATTACAGTACTTTGGCTTCAGCATCGTTCTCTTTCATGAATTTATATATGCAATTGAAAGAATAATTACCAAAACTTATAATAAATAAGTAAAGTCCTTTTCATTACAAGATTAAAAATCACAATGAAAAAATAGATTCAAGTGCAAAAACGAACAATTTGAAAGAATGTTTAGGATACAGTCTGGATTTCAACTCAGGAATTTTCTAAACAAGCCATGATATCTTTTGAGACATGTACAAATGCAATCAAGGTACATTTAATTAATATATGCCCTTAAATTTTATTTCCAATATCGGTTAAGAAAATAGTTTTATAGATAGAAGAAGAAATACAATTGCTGTTGAAAAGAAAATAGTAGTTTGGTTTTGTACATGCATACCCTTATTTCTTCCTTTGCCAAACTAAGGCAAATCTTTAGCAAGTCAGATGGGGAAAGATATTTTAGCAAAATAAATATGTACTGCATGCAAGATTAATTATTTATAGCTTTCTTGGGGCAACGTACATTCCAATTTAAAAGAACCAATTATATTTCTCAAAAACAGTGTCACTAGCTACCAAATTAATATTCTTGTCAACTATTCTTATATCCTATTTGAATGTTAAATTACTCTATTTTTTTAAAGCTACCCAAGCATCACTTCATCTTGGTACAAACGGTTAGTTCACAGCCAACACTTTAAGTATTTTTACATTTGTCTTGCTGTTCTGCAATGGACTATCCTGTTTCACGTGCTATATTTTATTCTGGAGTATTACCATGTAAAACAAGGACTTACAGCTGTCAACCTGGAGAAGTGAACCAGATGGGACATTATTCCGAGTGATGGTTTCACTGCTTCATAATTCTAAAACAATAAGATAGCATCAAAGAAAACCATGCGATTTTATATCATGCAGCTCTTTTCTAGGAGGACTGATAATTGTCCTGCAAAGTCAGATGGACCGAGTTAAAGGAGTAAAGAACTAGTTCAAGCCAATAATTTGTCAGAGTTTGTTGCAGCAATCAAATTCAGAAAGCACACACAGCACAACTGATGCAGCAGGATTCATTAACTTCTCTTTATATACCTAACAACACACAAGAGATATATATACAATACCAAGAGTGGTCCTTCCAATGTGGTAGAGAGATTGGTTTCAGTTCCAGCAGCAGACTAGTTTTTGGCTTTTGCATAGACTCAGAGCTGTAGTACTAAGTCATGGCCAGACTCCTAGCTGTCTCCAGCAAATACTGTTTCAGTTTCCAAACAGTCTCCATTGGCTGACCGGTTACCATATCTATATAACAGTCCCCATTGGCTGACCTGTTACCATGTCTATTCCAGTCTATGAACATACTCTGACATAGTTGACAATGGCCATCCAGACTGTGGCCTCCACCTTCAATAAAACTGACTCAAGTGAGTTTTAGAGAAACACTGTAATAATTGGGGTTTTTTAATGGAGATATCTGGACTAAAGCAATTCCAGTTCCAAACTGGGAGAAAATCTTAATCGCAAGAATTTGGGAATAAAGTACAATCTTAGTGGCATGGTCATGTGGGCCATTCCGGAGCCAAAGACATGGAGAATCACTTCCAAGTGTTTAAAATGCAGAGCTTGTTTGATCTTTTACATCTCTCAATAATCCAAAAGCAGGATTTAGACTTCTTGGTGTACAAGTATGACCAAGATGCCTCCAGCCCCAAAAGACGGTCTCTCCCTTTATTAAGTTGTAGAGTACTTTAATTTGACTTAGTGCTTTGGTCCCCTCACATTTGGGGTGCTGCAACAGGCTCCACATGGGGCTGCCCTTGAAAACCAGCCAGAAGTTGTAGCTGATCCAGAATGTAGCCGTATGCACAGTTTTGATGCTCCAGGGTTAACCCGAGTAATACCACCACTGCTGCATGAGCTTTACTGGCTTCCAGTTGCTTTCCAGTGGCAATTCAAGGGCCAGTTATTTGCAGGACTGCCTTTCCCTGAGGGTATCTCCTTATAGCTCCCTTAAATGTTCCCTTCTGACAAGATCTTGGAAGCCCACCTTCTCGGTGGCCATCCCAGCCCTTCGGAACAGCCTCCCATCTCAGAACTGAGGGATCCCTACTCTTTTAACTTTCCAGAGAGTTATGAAGACCTGACTCTCCTCCCATGCTTTGGGCTAGGATGGGGGGTCAGCCATGAGGATGATTGTTTGGCACCTGGGGGAAAGGGGCTTTTATTTTTAAATATGTTTTTAATGGATTTTGTGAGTCCCTGGTGGTAGAATATATTTATCTATCTATTTTGCCGATGGGCAAATGCCATAAGGAAACTGTTTTGAGTTTTTACAGTTGTTGTTCTTGGCTTCTGGTGTCCTGACAAAATCTTGACAGACTAAAGCAGTGATGGCTAACCTTTTTGCTATCAGGTGCCAAAAGTGGGGGGAGTGCGGGGGGTCATGCACATACGTGCCCACACCCACAATGCAATGCCCTCCCTCCGTGCATGTGCGCACAACCACCCCCATGCTGCCTCTCCCCGCGCATGTGCACGGGACTCACTCCGGTTGGCCTGTTGGGGCATTTTTTGCCATCCCCAGGCTCCAGGAGGCTTTCCTGAAGCCTGGGTAGGGCGAAAATGGCTTCCCCCTGCCCTCTGGAAGGGCGAAAATCAGCCAGCGCACACTGAAGCTGACATAGGGAAATGCCAAACGTGGCCCTCAGATATAGCTCCACGTGCCACCTGTGGCACGCGTGCCATAGGTTCGCTAACATGGGACTAAAGCATACTCTGCATACCTATCTGATAAATCCTAAAAAGAAATTAGGGAAGATCCCTCCTATGACGCTCCTTGCTTAACAATGATTCAAGGCTGATGTTTCTCTTTACTCTTCCCTCTCACAACTCGGCGCCACAGTCCAACACACACCTACAGTCATTACATACATGGCCATAAAAGCCCTGTAAATGAACTAATAAAAAAATAATGCAATCTATGAATGATTCAGACTTATTGTAGTCATTCTTCTTCGAAATTAAGTTCCTAGATTACTCTCAGCAGTGCTAAGTTCTCAGGACTGAGAATATCTTTAACAATTATAACAAGTTAGAACAATATCACCCACGGTTTAGACTTCCTGTTTGGCTATTACATCATATATCACTGTGCTAATAATCAGATGCCTTGTATAGGAAAGGAAATAGCAATACTGATGGTTTCAGAAATGTTGAAAACTATTTCATATAAGTCTAAGTGCAGTTAGACTTATAGCATAGGTTTTCCTGTTTGAGCAGGGCGCTGGACTAGAAGACCTCCAAGGTCCCTTCCAGGTCATTCTATTCTGTCCTGTATAGGGTTCCCTGCCTGAGCAAGTGGTTAGACTAGAAGATCTCCAAGGCCCCTTCCAACTCTGTTATTCTATTAAAAAATATTTAATGAAGGCCACTATCTGAGATATTTTGAATTTTCATAGAAACTGCAGTGTGGGTTTGGGTATGAATGGATTTTGTACATAATAATTGGGCAAATGGTATTAATAAAAACAAATATGTATACACTGTTTATTAGACCCCACCCCAAACCTATGGACAAAGAGAATTTATAATGCCCCATCCATATTTTATATATTTAACACAAAGCTTTAAAACATCCAAATTAAAAATTGCCTGGCAAATATTTTCAGTCTACTTTGCTATTTATAGTCAGATTTGCATTGTAAGTTAATGGATCAGACTATTTACATTTCTTTGCATAGAAAAAAAAGAATATGAAGTTTCATAAGAATACTTCAACGCCTCTCATTAAAATAAATAGCCACCCATACATCATAATTGTTAAAAAATTGTTTCCTTTGCCAAAGAATGCTGCTTTTTCTCCATTCATTTAATAAAGCAATACTTATAAACCAAGTAAAATATCAGCAAACTGTTTATGTAAAGCAGATGTCCTAAAACGTTTTAAATAGGGGACCAATTCACGGTCCCTCGGACTGTTGGGAGGCCAGACCGGCTGGGTGGTCATGGCTGGGGTCATGTGGGTAGGTGGGCATGGCCAATTTAAAAGTCCATTAAACAATGCACACAAATTAAACTTTATTTTGTTTTGCTCCTGGGGATGTTTTATTTGCTTTTGTTTGCATGTTGATCATTTGGTTGCCTTTTCTTTTTACTAGATCGTTTTTTCAGTTGTTAGTAGGAGTCTAGTGGTCCACTTCAGGAAACTCAGTTTTGCAGCAATTCTTCTCAGCCCCAAGAAGCTTGAGAAATCTCTCTGTCTCTGTCTCTTTCTCTTCTCTCTGTCTCTTTGTCTGTCTCCTTCCCTCCCTCTCTCTTTCTTTCTCTCTCTCTCCCTCTCTTTCTCTCTCTCCCTCTCTTTCTGTCTCTCTCTCTCTCTCTCTATATATATATATATATCTTCTGGAGGCAGGGGATGTGAAAAACGGGCCATTTTCACCCTATTTTTGGGCTCCTTTCACCCACCCCCACCTTCAGAAGCATTCTGCAGGCCAAAACCAGTCCGAAACGGTTCGGTTTTTGGCCCAAAAAGGGCTGTTTTCGCCCATTTTTTGGCCTCCTTTCACCCCCACCACCATTTCCAGAAGCATTCTGCAGGCTAATTTTTTGGGGAAAATGGGCTGTTTTCACCCATTTTTTGGCCACCTTTCATCCCTCCACCCCCCACCTCCAGAAGCATTCTGCAAGCTAAAATTGTTGGGCTTACCTTTACATTTCAGCCCGCAGGGCTCCCGATGGCAAGTCCTGTGCTCTGCTGAAGGGTGGGCGGGGCGATGTGGGCGGGGCAACCTCGTGGTCCTGCACAGGCTGGATTAATGGCTTCGGTGGGCCACATGTGGCCCGCAGGTCATAGTTTGAGGACCCATGATGTAAAGCTTTCAAGATCCTGATGACATCTGGGTTGGCTAACAGCACAGCTAGTATGATTTGAACCCGAGTCAGCCATATCACATTTAAAAATAACCCACTATAGCCTGTGAGCCAAGAAATCCAGCAAAATAAAAATCAGTGGCAGAATTGCAATTTCCTAGCTACGGTTCATTCAAATTGGATGCTGATGTTCAAAGATTTGTTTTTACAACTCAATGGTATTATAATCATCTAGTTAAGATTTAATTTAAAAATATGGTGATTTATTTCCAAAAATTCACTTTAAAAAGGAAATGAGCAGGAACTAATCATTTGACAGCAGTAAAATTAAGCAGTTATACTGCGAAAAGTAAATATAAACCTTCAAGGCCTAAGCAATTAAAGTTTCCACCCCCAAAACAGCATCTCATTCCCAAGGACATTACAATATATTATGCTCTTTATAACTTTCACATATATATTTGGTAATCCCAGTAAGACCCAAATCGTTCAAGAAATGCATTTCTTCAGTATATCCATTTGGACAAACAACAGTTTCCATTCAACAATGTGTGTCAAGTAATTTAGTTTTTTTTCAGAAAGCTTATCCATGTAGGAATATGAGGCAGAATACTCTGAAAACATATAAGAAATTATTAAAACTAATCTTGTGGTACCTTATAAGCCAGAAAACTCAATTAAAGAAACCCAACTATACAAGAACTCCATAGTTCTTGGTTGGTCCTCTCCTTGATTAATTTCCATCCATTGCTTCTTGTCCTGCCTTCAGATACTTTGGAGAATAGGTTGACCCCCTCTTCTTTGTGGCAGCCCCTCAAATATCGGAAGACTGCTATCATGTCACCCCCTAGTCCTTCTTTTTACTAGACTAGACATACTGCATTCCTGCAACTGTTCTTCACATGCCTCAAGACCTCTAGAGACTAAATGTTGTTTTCAAATGACTAAATGATGTTTCAGTTTGTTTCTTTTAAAAGTATGAGTTCTATGGTTTTGAATAACCGATTGTTAGAAGTAATCGAATGCAATGGGATGCTATTGGTTCCAAAATAATGCCATGAGACAGGAAATCTTGCTCTTTTTTTGGGGGGGGGTCTTGATATTTATTACAAGAAGGAAAGAAAAAACCCAGATTTTTTATTCTTTAACAAATATGGTGCGTGCCACAGGGTTGGGAAGCTATAATCTTTCACACTTTCAGATTCTCTTTTTACAACATAATTCTCTGAAAGTTGATACAAAGCAGCATTCAATTAAAAAATGCCACTGCAGAACTACAATGCAGAGCCAAACGAAACAACAGGCAATCCTTGATTTAAAACCACATTTGGGGCTGGAATTTCAATTTCTAAGTGATGTGACCATTATGCAAATCATCAGATGGCCAGACTCAATTTTATAACCATTTTTATTGCAATTGTTTTTAAAAAATCACTCCAGTCATTAAGTGAATCAAATAGTCATTAACTAAATCCAGCTTCACCCATTGCTTGCTGACTAGAACCTGACTGGACGGTTTAAAATCATGATTACATAACTGTAGAATGTTGTATTATAAATGTGAACTGGATACATGAATGTCATTTGTCAAGTGCCCAAATCACAATCACATGGTCACAGGGTCACAGTTGTAACTTTGAGGTCAGGCCAGAGGTGGGTTCTGAATCTTCTTACTGCAAGGGTCGTGCCTTGAGCGCATGTGCGGCAGTCAAAAACTAGCTTCTGCGGATGCGCAGAAGCAAAATCCAAGATGGCGGCGCCCATGGAGCCACCGACAGAACCGGCTCTGTTATGTTACCGCAGAGTTACTACCCACTCTATAGAACCAGATAGAACCCACCTCTGGGTCAGGCCATAAGTCACTTTTTTCAATGTTATTGTACCTTTGAACCTTCGCTAAAAGAAGTCAAGAACTACCCATATGCTTTTCACTTTCTTTAAATGGTTTCTGAAATTCTTTTCAATGTAGCTAAAACAACAAACACAACCTCATGAACTTGGCTCTCAATGATTTCATGGCCACGTCCATGTGGCTCTCTTGATAATATAGAAACTTCTGGGCTTAATTCTACAGCCTTGGTTTTCCTGGTTTCTGCCATCTGAATGCTAATTCGAGCTAACCCTTATTAGATTTTGGAATCAGCTAAATTTGGTTATGCTACTTCCTAGCTGGGCACAACATCAGCTTTAAAAAGCACGCAAGAAAGCAAAAAATGAAGAAACTTCACAGAGAAAACATTCTATAGTCTAAAGGCCAAAATGGAAAATTCCATTGCCTCTCGCCTGAAATACAGGTAGTCTTTGACTTACAACCACAATTGAGCCCAACATTTATGTTGCTAAGTGAAACATTTGCTAAGTGAGTTTTGCTCCATTTTCTTGCCACAGCTCTTAAGTGGGTCATTGCATTTGTTAAGCTGGCAATATGGTTGTTAAGTGAATCCAGATTCTGCATTGACTTGGCTTGTCAGTAGGTTGTAAAAGTGGATCACATGACCCCAGGACACTCCCAACTGTCATAAATATGAGCCAGTTGCCAAGCATCTGAATTTTGATCACATGATCATGGGGATGCTGCAACAGTCGTGAGTGTGAAAAAGGTCATAGGTCACTTTTTTTCAACGCTGTTGTAATTTGAACGTTCACTAAATGAACTTTTGTAAGTCAAGGACTAACTCTGCTATTTCTGCCATTTGCATTTCGTAGCTTTGAACAGTCTGTAAATTGAGCCAGTTTGCTGCTGGCTGTTGTAGAAACTAGGGCAAATCATATCTTGGTCTGCTGCATGAGCCGAAAAGTGGGTTTCTTAAAAGCTGCAGTGTCCAACTGCTTGTTGAGACAAACGCAAATCAATTTTATTTTCGGGAGGTGCCAATTGATGGCATGTACAATCCTGGATCATAGCAAAACTATTGGGAATTATTGTTATCACATCAGACATAGAATGATAGGGTCGGAAGGAACCTCAGAGGTCTTCTAATCCAACCCTTATATCAAATAATTTTCCAGGCTATGTTTGAACCACACACACCCCCAGCAATGGAGCATCCCCAAACCCAGGGAGCAAGTTTATTCCATGGATTAATTGTTCCCGGTGTCAGGAAATTTCTCCTTAGTTCTACGTTGCTTCTCTCTTAATGATCTTCCACTCATTGCTTCTTGTCCTGCCCTGAGATGCTTTAAGAGAATTAAATCAGTCCCCTCTTTTCTGTGGCAGCTCCTTGAATATTGGAAGACAGTTACCATGTCGCCCATAATCCTTCTCTGTAACACACTTAGATTTATTATATACCGCTTCACAGTCCTCTCTAAGCGGTTTACAGTCCGCCTATTGCCCCCAACAATCTGGCTCCTTATTGTATCGACCTTAGAAGGATGGAAAGCTGAGTCAACCTTGAGCCAGTGAGAATCGAACTGCTGGCAGTCGGCAGAATTAGCTTGCAATACTGCATTCTAACCACTGCACCACCATGGCTTAATATGCAATTCACTCCCAATGAATACGCAAACACATCCATGTCACTTTCTCAACTGTAAAGGGCAAGGAGATGTTTCTTAAGCCCAAAGTAGCGGCCTCTTATTCCCATCACAAAATGAACAAACCGTTATTCTTCGCCTTCTACCCTTGGATACCGTGGATATTCTTTAGTTAACTCAATCCCACCTGCACCCCCACCCCTCCCCTACAGCCTGCTAGTCAAACTAGTTACTTCTGAAACTCCCTTGCGTTGTCAACACAAAGTCCTTTGTGATGTGCCATCTTTAGCTTCTTGGGGGAGGTTTTATTAGTGTTGTTTAGGCTGCTTTTTAAGTAGATATCTAAAATTAATCTCTGGAGTGCAGCCTTGATTGCCTTCGGCTCTGTTATATTAGAACATATTTGAGGGATCATTAACAAATACCTCCCTCATCTTGTCAACCAACGCTTCATTGTGATTTATAAATAAATCCATTAATCTTACAAACGCCTGCGTGGTGGAGATGTCGGCTGTTAACTAGGCACCCATAAAGCGGTTGTGACTTTACTGAGTCACGAAAGTGGAGTGATATTCCTCTCGTCTCCTCTTGTTATAAATCTGTAGGCTTTTATTTTAAAAGGAGAAAGAAATGAGTTATCCCCCATTCTTTCTCTTGACAGGAGGAGTGTAGCATCTCTTTCATATGCAGGGAGTCCTCGACTTACAACCCCCAATTGAGGCCCAGCATTTCTGTTACTAAGCGAGGCACTTCTTAAGTGAATTTTGCCCCCAATTTATGAATTTTCTTGCCACAGCTGTTAAGTGAATCCCTGCAGTTGTTCAATTAGTAACACGTTTTCTTCAGTGAATCTGATTTCCCCATTGAACACCACGAAAGGTGATCACGTGACCCTGGGACACTGCAATTGTCATAACTACCAGTCAGTTACCAAGCATCCAAGTTTTGATCATGTGACTGGGGATGTTGCAATGCTTCTAGGAGCGAAAAATGGTCATAAGTCACCTTTTCTCAATACCTTTGTAACTTTGAACGGTCACTAAACGAATGGTTGTAACCCAAAGGCTACCTATATATTTTTTTATAGCCATATTCCTTGCATCTAACTTATCAAGAGAGTTAAGTTCTCCACTGCAACCCAAAGAAGTTCCAAATGGAGAAGCAACGAGTGCCACCATAAGCCAAGGTGTTTGTCGAGGGCCATACAGTATTGTAGCACACAAAGAGAAGATAGATTATGGAATTTTGTATGCATTCCATTGATACTCCATTTTGAGCCCAATGAGCTCTAGAGAACCTTGTTGACATTTTCATTATTACAGCAGTGCTCTGACCTTAGGTAGGCAGAGACCAGAGGTCTGGCCCAAGATCTCCCAGTGAATGTCAAATAACGGAATAACAAGGGTTGGAAGGGACTTTGGAGGTCTTCTAGTGCAACCCCCTGCTCAAGTTGGAGATCCTGCATCATGGCTGTCTAGTCTGTTTTTAAAAACCTCCAGTGATCCACAACTTCTGAAGGCAAGCCGTTCAACTGGTTAATTGTCCTCACTGTTGGGAAGTTTCCTCTCTCCTTGATTATGTTCCATCCCTTGCTGTTTCTCCTGCCTTCAGGTGCTTTGGACAATAGGTTGACCCCTTCTTCTTTGTGGCAGCCTCTCAAATATTGGATGACCACTATTATCTCACTCCTTAGTCTTTAAAATATGCCATTCTCCATAGTGTGTTGAGATAGCCTCCAGAGATGGGTTGTCTCGTCTGACCAGCTGATAGGACCGAGTCTGCTACTTAAAACTCCTCCTCCTTGCCCTGCCACTCCCAGATTTGACGAGGACGAAATGCAGACTCGACGTGAAGCCATCGACAATGAACCGGAAATGTGCTACCGGCCAAAAACTCTAATGGATGATAAAAAGACACATAAAGGCGAACAACGAACAAAGGAGGGGCTGGAGGCTATCTCAACTCTATGAGAAGGAGCGTATCAGGTAGGACCAACTCTATAGTGTGTTGAGATAGCCTCCAGAGATGGGACATAACAAAGCGTGTCCTCCCGTCGGGTGGGAAGTGAGCCTTACGACCCAATCAGTGGGAATGTAACACTTGCTGCAACACTTGTCGCCCAAAGGCCACCTCCGCGGACGCGAAGGAGTCCAACTTATAATGACAGGGAAGTCCATGCCGCAGCCTGACAAATTTCCTCAACGGATGCTTGAGTTGCCCACGCCGCTGAAGTATGGAGGATTAGTGGATTAGTGAGCGAATCCACTATTAGTGAGTGGATTAGTGGATTAGTCAGAAACCTGTGGACGACTGGGGGCCGAAGGTTGGTTGCACCCCGTAGGAAGCGTTTGATGTCGGGGTGAGCCGCCAGAGATCCACCCGTGCCAAAGGAAAGGATCGACGAGAGCGCCAGCACTTGTCTCCGCAAGGTATTAGGGGCAAGACCTCTCGCTAATCCGTCGTGTAAGAAGTCCAAAAGACGACCAATGGACACAGACAGTGGAGATAAGGAGCACTGCACGCACCACGCATGGAATGTCCGCCAGGTGGCTGAATAAATTATTTCCGTAGACGGTTTCCTGGATGCTTGCATGACTTTGATAACAGGGGCGGAGTAGTTGACCCTGGTCAGGGTGCCCCGCTCAAGCGCCACGTGGTCAGTTGAAACCACTGTGGGTCCGGGTGGTTCAGAGCCCACTGCCAGAGGAGTGTCGGAAAGATGGGAATCCTCCAAGGAGCGGTGACCGACATGGCCACAAGATCGGCGAACCAGGGCCTGCGGGCCCAATGAGGCGCCAAGAAGAGCACCTCTGCCCCCTCCTGCCAGAACTTGGCAATTACCTTGGAGATTAGTGGTAACGGGGGAAAGGCATACAGCAGACCTGACGGCCACGGGTAGCGGAAGGCGTTCATAAATTCCGCCCTTGAGTCGAGTAATGAGAGGAGAATTGGGGAAGCTTGGCGTTGCAGGGAGCGGTGAAGAGATTGATCGTTAGGATGCCGAACCTGCACTGTAGTTCCTGAAAGACGCCCGGGTCCAAACTCCACTCCGCTGGATAGATTTCCTCCCTGTTGAGATGGCCTGCCAACACGTTGTCTGTCCCCGAGATATGATCTGCCGTCAAGGATAGAAGATGCCATTCCGCCCAGAGTCCAATCCGCTCTGCTTCTACTTGGAGGGACTGAGACCTGGTGACGCCCTGCCTGTTGATGTGGGCCTTGGTCGAGGTATTGTCTGTAATGGAGCCAACACCAGCGATGCAGAGGTGAAATCAGGGCGCTCTGGAGGAAACCCCTGGATCTAGGCGTTTTTGGGGGTTCATTGGACCCAAAACTTTCCTGGAGGGAAAGT
>JANHFT010051469.1:0-11836 GCA_032467955.1 Pseudoxenodon macrops | reverse complement strand
TAAATAAATAAATAAATAAATAAATAAATAAATAAATAAATAAATAAATAAATAAATAAATAAATAAATGAACGAACAAACAAACAAACAAACAAACAAACAAACAAACAAACAAACAAACAAGATTGGTGTGACTTTAGCTACAAAGAATGGTGCAAACTGCTCACAGTGAGCCACAGATTGCTGAGGCTTCCCCCTCCCCAGAGATTGTTGAGGTTTCCCCCTCCCCAAAACAGCCTGCTGGAGGATAAACTGCAGTGTGGAAAACCAAAAGTTTTTCTGTATGGAGGCAGTAGAGGCAGAGAATTAAGCATTCTTTGCTGCCTTTGGTATATTATTGTCCCAAATGGATCTTAGTTGATGTGTGTGTGATCCAATTCATGCTGAGTTTCTCCATTTGGCAAATCAGTTAATCGAGCTAACTCTTATGGCTCAGTGAAACTATGCTCAGTCAGTAAAGAATGTTATACTGGCTAATTTATGAAGAGGAATCATGTAAAGGTCACAGGGAAGTGGAAATAAAACAGCATAGTTGGCAGATTGAAATATGGAATGTTGCAACTCTCCTCAACAAAGTGAGAGAGGGAAACACTTCATTACAAAGTCATGAAACAATAACAGCTAAAACTAGGCAGACTGGCAAGCCACTTATTAAAGTCCAAAAATGGAGGAGACTTTTTATTTTCCTTGAGAACCAGAAAAACATCAATTGAATTCGCTTTTTTCTTTCTCTCAGCAGGACTACACTGTTGTGGAAAGACAGATAGAGGCAAGTTAATATCAATATGAAGTGCAATTCCACACAGTCCCCTGGGCGCCACCACCTTTTTTTTCGAAATTTGTTTTGGGAAAAAAATTTTGGGGGGGGATTTTTTCCAGGGTTTTTTCTTCTGCGCATATGCAGAAGCCGACTTTCTGGCACTGTGCATGTCTTGTTTTAGGCCTTTTTTGGGGTGGAAATTTTTCGTTTGTTTTTCTCCTGCGCATGTGCTGCAAATAGTGGTCATTTTACCAAACTATTTAACTCATAATAGTGGCAAACATCTGTAGCTCGGGTGTATGATGAGGGTAAAATATGTTCTCGGAACTTGTTGGCTTGGTTTCCAAACATTTTGTTACTAGGCTAGGTAGCATCTTCAGCAGAGTATGGGATGTCAGTGTTCTTCTGTTTATAAGGGCTTCAGGTGTGGATGTGTCAAGTGAGGGCCTTGTGATGGGCCACGTGTGAGTCATCAGTGAGTCTTGTGTGGATCATGTGATAAGGAGGTTACATACATCAGGTCAGGTTCATTGGGAAATGAATTGCTGTGAGGATCGGTGCTATCTCTGGTTGGCTATGCAGTTTTCTTGGATTCTTTTTTTTTGTAATAGTTTTTTATTTTTTACATAAATACATAAAACATATTTTTCCATCAGTGGTGTGTCGTGTGGTTATACACTTCTTTTCTTATGCACATTTATGTTCTCTTCTTTATAAATTCCTTCTTAATTTCTTCTTAATTTTAACATAAATTACCATTTTAACATCATTTTATTTCTAACCTCTCCAAACTCTTTTCCCTTCTACTGATTTGGATTCTGAGAGGTCATAGGCTGACTGTAGGTCAATTTGTCTGTTGATGAAATTGCTTATGGAGTGCCAAGCTTTGATGAAGTCATGAGCATGAAGTCATCAGCATGGCTGATGATTTTTTGTGTTCCTCCAATTGAACTGGTGGTTAGGTGTCACTTTGGGTAGAGATTAAGGATTTGGGATCATTTGACAGCTGGTGTTTGTGGATCCTGGTTTTTAATTGACATGATATTTGTCCCACATAGAATTGGTTGTAATGATTTTGTAAATTACATTGTCAGGGTTCCAAGTAATACACCATAGCAAACAGAACTCCAAGGCAGACAAATTCCTTAAATAACAGTTTTATTAATTAAAAGTAAAAGCTTTCTCCCTTCCCCAGAAACTCAGTCACATGGTCCAATCAAGGTGTCATTCGGTTGCCTGGTAACTTCACTCCTCCTCTCTCCCACCACCTGTGGGAATGTAGAAAAAAGTATTTTGTTTTGGCTACAAGCCCCAGCTATCTCTATTCCCCCTCTCTATCCCTCACCTCCAGTGTGACAACACTGAAGCCTCAAAATGGCCTTGGTCAGGTCAGCTTCAGGGTTGACAGGCAGTCCCCCTTATTTGAAAAGGACTTCCTGCAAAGAAAATAAATTGCAAAGAGGTTACTTAAGGATCAGTCTAATCTCCTCTTCCTCCCCCTGGAGGCCCATTAGGTTTCTGGGGATATTTGTCATGAAATTGTTTGACCAACCTATCTGCCTTCACATCCCAGCTCTTGACCCAGGTAGCTTTGGAGAATGGGTATCCCTTCCATTGCACTAGGTATGGCAACCGGCCCCTATGCAATTTAGAATCCAAGATCTTCTTTATCTCGTAATGTGTTTCCCCTTGCACCCTAATGTGTTTCCCCCTTGCACCACTATTTTGGGGTTGTCTGATCTACTGACCTGATCTGGGAGCCTACCACTGGCTTTAGCAAGCTGCTGTGAAAGACCGGATGCACTTTCCCTAACAAGCAGAAGTGTTTAAGTTGTACTATAACAGGATTGATTACTTTCACTATAGGGAAAGGCCCTATGAACTTTGGTCCTGATTTTGCAAGGGAATTTTAACTTTAGGTACTTCGTTGAGCAAAAACCTTGATCCCCATTTGGAATGGCACTTGGGGGCTGTGGCATTTGTCAGCTTGCATTATATGGGTTTTTGCCACTTCTTGTAAAGCCCGCTTTCCCCATGCCTCTTTCAGTGACTCCATATATTTGTTTAGCAACATGATGAGGGGGGCTCCCTGGGTCATGGGGATGAATTCCATGCCACTGGTGACTTGTCAGGCCAGTGCTGCTGTGCACTGCTTTATTGTGTGCCACTTCAGCGAACAGCAGCAGCTCTGCCCAGTTAGACTGCTGATAGTTGACATAGGACTTCAAATACTGCTCCACCATGGTGTTCACGCTTTCCGCAGCCCCTCAGATGAAATGCTGAGCTGAGCCCCTGCAAAGACCCTATGGACTTAATATACTCCCTCCAGAACTTAGAGGTGAATTGGACCCCTCTATCAGAGATGATTCTCTGAGGAATACCATGCAACCTATACATCTGCCTTATGAACAGTTTGGCCAATTTTTTTGCTGACAGGAGCCTTGGGCAACCTATGAAATGGGCTTGCTTTGAGAACAAATATATTACAGTCCAAATGACTGTATTCCCCCCACTCTTAGAGAGCTCAACAATGAAGTCCATGGCAATTTCTTCCCAGGGTCTGGACAGAGCTACCACTTGATGAAGCAACCCGGGAGGTTTCCCTGGCCTCTTCTTCATGGCTGCAGAGGTAGCACAGCTTTTAACATAGTTGTAGAGATCTTTTTTCATCTTTGGCCACCAAATTTGCCTTCTGGCCAGATGCAGGGTTTTCAAATAGCCAAAGTGCCCTGTCTGCTTGAAATCATGACTCCTCTGGAGTACTTGGAGTCACAGGTTATCTGGCACATACAATTTGGAGCCTTTCCAGACTAGTCCATCTTTCAGGGTCAGTGTTTCTTTTTTGTCTCTATAGCATGGGTCAGCTGGCAGTTCATTCCTTAGTTTTTGGGTCATCTCCCCCCTGTCTGTGGTTCTTCATTGTTTAGCCTGTCCCGATTGTGGCTCGTGAGGCAGGTTGGGACGGGGGATCATAGCATGGACCACCTCTTCAAGTTTACTATTGTACTGTGGTTTGTGTAACAGGGCATCTGTCAGGAGGTGTGTCCCCCCCCCCCGGGATATATTTTAGATCAAAATTGAACCATTTGAAATACTACACCAAACAAACTTGCTTTGGGCAGAGTTTTCATGGTATCTTGAGTGCCTCTAGGTTTTTATGATCAGTTCACACTTCAAACAACATGTGGCAGCTCTCAAAGAAGTGTTTCCAGGTCAGTAGGGCCCATTGGACCGCATAAGTTTCCTTCTCTCACACTGCCCATATTCTTTCAGTCTCTGTCAATCTTTTGGAAGTATATGTGCAGGGTTACAAGTTACCATCGGTGTTCCTCTGAAGGAGAACTGCTGCCATGCCACATCGCTAGTGTTGGCTTGGACTATGAAGGGCTAATCTGGATTAGGATGTCTGAGGATTCTTTGGCAAATAGCTTTTTCAGCTCCTTGAATGCCCACTGGCAAACTAGAGTCCAATTTAAGGATTGGCTGAGCTGTGGTTGCTGAGGGCCTCCCCCAGTCTTTAACAGCTCGGTGATGGGCAGGGTAATTTCCATGAATTGCCTATAGAAGTTAGCAAATCCCAAGAAGCTCTGAAGCTGTTTTCATGTGTGAGGGGGTTGCCAGTCTAAGACTGCTTTAATTTTAGTTGGGTCCATTTCTATGCCTTTGCTTGACACTTGGCAGCCCAGATAGTCTAGGCTAGTCTTGTGGAATTTGTATTTTGACAGCTTCGCCTGTAGTTTGACCATGAGGAGCTTTTTCAACACCTGGTGCCCCAATTTATCATGCTCCTTTAGGGTCTCAGTGAAAATAAGAATGTTATTCAGGTACACAAGGACTCCTTTATATAGGTGCTCATGTAGCAACTCATTTATCAGTTGCATAAAGACTGCAGGGACTCATTATAAACCAAAGGGCATTACTTTGAATTGGAAGCTCCCTAAGGAACAATTGAAGGCAGTTTTCCACATCTGCTACCTTGATTCACACCTGGTAGTATGCCTTTCATAGGTCTAGCTTTGTGAACACCTTCCCCTTGTCTAGGTGTGCCAGCATGTCTTTCATGAGGGAGAATGGGTATGTGCTCTCCACACATATAGCATTAATTCCCCTAAAATCGACGCAGATCCTCATTGACCCTTTTTTTTTTCTCTTTAAAGAGAACTGGAGCAGCCACTCTAGACAGACGGCTGTATTAATCCCCGGGCTAGGTTGGTGTCAATGTACTCTCTCAGTTCTCTCATTTCATTGGGGGTCATGGAGTACACCTTTGACTTGGGTAGTTTTGCTCCTGGTACAATTTCTATGGCTCAATCTGTGGGGTGGTCGGGGGATAGCCTGTTGCAATCCTCCTCACTTAACACACTGGTTAAGTCCCCAGTGTTCTTTGGAGATCTGGGGAGTGCCTGGGGGTGGCTGTGAGATGGCGGCAACTCTTTCGCTTCACTTAGTGCTGTTTAGTTGCTGGACAGTTCCTTCCATGGCAGTGTTGGGAGGGGGGGAGAGGACCTAGTCCCAACTTCAGCTTCCTGTAGCCAATTTACCACAAGATTGTCCAGCCATGCCAGGCCTAGAATCACTGCTGCTGTCATTTTTTGTGCCACTATGAACCAGATCAACTCCCAGTGCCAGCCCATCTCTAATCTTATGGGTTCAGTGAGGAGCATGGCAGAGGCTCCCCCTATTAGTGACCCATCAACTTGTTTGAAGCATATGGGGTTGGCTAGTGGCTTCATCCTGATTCCTAGCTTCAGGACTGTGGGCAGACTGATCAGACAACGGGTACAGTCCATGTCTATGATTGCTTCTAGTTCCCCCTGTGCCTCTGTCTTAGGTACCACTAGCCTTGACTGAATGGTGAATGGATTCATGATCTTTGATTCATGATCACTGATGCCCACAACTACCTGGAAAATACCAACATAGCACCCAAATCACAACACACCACACAGCCAACCACCATGCAAAAACTAACCTTACCATACACAAAAGTGGTTTCAGAAATGAGAGCCTCATTTCTCCAATCCCTAGGAATAGCAATAGCCCACAAACCCACAGCCACACTCCGCCTGGAATTATCCAGAACCAAAAGCAAGATACAGAAAGATGAAAGAAACAATGTAATCTACAAAATCAACTGTAACCATTACAACTAATTGTATGTGGGAGAAGCACTGTCAATTAAAAACCAGGATCCACAAACATCGGCTGTCAGTCAAATGCCATGATCCCAAATCTTTAATCTCTACCCATACTGACACCAAACAACACCAGTTCAATTGGAGCAACACAAAAATAATCAGTTATGCTACCACTCACCACGCTCATGACTTCATCGAAGCCTGGCATTCCATAAGCAATTCCATCAATAGACACATTGACCTACAACCAGCCTACAAACCCCTCAGAATCCAAATCAACCTCACAGCCAACCAGAGACAAAGCCTACCCTCAACCAACCCACTCAACTCCCCTCATCAGCAGTTCAACTTCCAAGAACCCTGACCTCATGTAACCTTCCTATCACAAGACCCATCACAAGACCCTCACATACCCACATCTGAAGCCCTTATAAACAGAAGAACACTGACATCCCCTAAACTCAGCTGAAGATGTTACCCAGACTGGCAACAAAATATTTGGACAACAACCCACAAACCTGGAGAATGAACCTTCACCCTCATGAACTCATAATTTAAAAAACTAAGAGATTCAGCCAATCAAAAAGAAAAAGAAAAGAAAAATATGGCATACAGTTGAGCAATCAGAGCATTGTGCAAGCCAACTACAGGAGACTTTTCATGTGATAGATGATGATGGATAGAATTTCAGCTGAAGGAAGTACCAATCATAACCCTTAGAACATTGCATATTAACACTTATAGATAGCACCACAGAGCCATTCTGGCCATTTTTTTTAAGGTGGCTTGATTTCCTCCTGTCTCCAAGACAAGAAGGAAGCACTACAGAACAACAATGTAAAATGATAATAGATCCACACAAAAGCTCACACAAACATTATTTACTAGATCAGTATTCTATTTATCAGGGAAAACAGACTAGATTAATAAAATATAATGGCTTAAAATGCTTAAAATTCATGCACAATGTTTTTTTAAACATCCTACACTATAGGGTTATTTTTTGTATGTACTTGTTGTCTAACAAATGATGCAAAAGTGGCTCAACCTTGATAGGTATAAGGAAAAAGGTAGTTCTAAAGGCAAGGCAAAGCAACAGACAAACAGCTGTTTGACAAGGCAAAGTCCAAGACAAAAGGCAGAAGGCAGTCCTCATGACCAAGCAAAGCAAAAGGTGAAAAGCAAGCCAAGCCAAGAGGCATGAGTCAAAGCTGGGGGAGTATAAGCCAAAATAAACATTTGTTCCTGGCAAAGACTAATTCCCCACAGCCTCTACTTAAGTCACTTCACTCCAGGTGTTCCTTGTGAGGAGGGGTGGGGTGAATAGAAGGGGAACTCATCAAATTTGCAGATGACATTAAGCTGGCAGGAATAGCCAACCCACCAGAAAACAAGCTTAGGATGCAAAAAGATCTTGACAGACTTGAACAATGGTCCCTATCCAATAACATGAGACTGAATGTGGAGAAAAGCAAAGTTTTACACCTAGGCAGGAAAAACCAAAGGTGCAAGTACAGATTAGGCAAAACCTGGCTCAAAAACAATAACTGTTGTCCTCCCCCAAAGACCGCTGTAGTGTGAGAAACTTTTTTTCTCTTATGTATAATTTGCTGTATTTGTTGCCAAACTGGTTCTTTACAGAATACAGAATAACAGTTGGAAGGAACCTTGAAGGTCATCTAGTGCAACCCGCTGCTCAAGCAGGAGACCTTATATCATTTCTGACAAGTGGCTGTCCAGTCTCTTCTTGAAAGCCTCCAGTAATGAAGCACCCACAACTTCTGAAGGTAAGCTGTTCTATTTGTTGATTGTTCTCACTGTCAGAAAATTTCTCTTTATTTCTAGGTTGAATCTCTCCTTGATCAGTTTCCATCCATTGTTCCTTGTCTGGACTTCAGGTTCTTTGGAAAATAGGTTCAAATATTGGACTTCTTAAGGACCTGAGCAGCAGCAGGGCTGACATTAGCTTAGATATGCAACAATGGTCAACCCGGAGATGCACCTCTACTGCAGGGACCATGCAAGAAATGCTGGCTTACCAGTAGGAAATTGAAACTTGTGAAGAGGCTGCAGCAAGACCCTATGAGGAGGGGATCACCTTGAGTGACTGGGAGAGGCGGAAGCCTGCAATGACCAGCTGAGATCCAGATGGTCAGTGGAGATCAGGAAGAAAAACAAGTGGGAAGAAAAGCCCTCCAGAGTAATCTTGATGTGGGGAAGCTGAGTGTGCTGCCAGAGAGAACCATATGTAGAGATCAAAGATGAAGCAACTCCAGGTGAGACGGATTGCAATGGCACACTGGTAGAACAAGCCATCAAATTCCTAAGAGGTGCCTTCAACAACCTCACAGCATATGAAGCCCTAGCTCAGATGGCTCTACCAACCACCTGACTGGCACAGGACCTGGTGGACAATGGCATGGCTGCACCTGCCACTGCAGCACCCACCCCCTTGGCACTGGCCCCAGCCCCAACACAGCAGCCAGTACTCACCCTGGTAACCTAGTCACCAGCAGCAGCCTGGGCTGCACCACAGAGGAGAAACTGCAGACTGCCAGCTCTTGAGGTTAAATTCAGCAGAGATGTGAAGCAGTTGGGATTTTTCCTAGCCCAAGTTTGGACCTACATGCAGGAGTAGGGGGCTGACCTGCCAACCGAAGGAGCCATGGTGTGGTGCGTGACCATGACAATGGAGGGGACCGCTATGGAGTAGATTATGTTGCCCCAGAGCTGCGCATCTTCGACCACTTCAATGTGGATAAAAGTAAGATTTTACTTAGACAAGAAAAACGAACTGCACAGGTACAGACTAGGTCAAACTTGGCTCAATGCCAGTAACTGTGAGACGGATCTTGGCGTCCTAGTGAATGATCACTTAACTATGAGCCAGCAGTGTGTGGCAGCAGCCAAAAAAGGTAATACAATCCTTGGTTGTATAAATAGAGGCATAGAATCAGATCACATGAAGTATTAATACTGCTGTATAAAACTTTAGCAAGAGCACACCAGGGGTGGGTTGTGGATCATTTTGCTGTTGGTTCATTCAGGGTTGCGCCTCATGTGCACATGTGCAGAAGCAAAAATTAGCAAAATCCAAAATGGCAGCGCCCATGGAGACACTGAAGGAACTGGCTCCATGACATCATTGCCGAGTTACTACCAGTTCTAAAGAACCGGTAGGAACCCATTTCTGGAGCACATCTGGAATATTGTATCCTTTAAAAAAAATGTTGAGACTTTGAAAAAAAGTGCAGGAAACAGCAACTAGGATGATTAAAGGCTTGCAGATTAAAACATATGCAGGAACTGGGTATGGCTACTCTAGAGAAAAGGACTAGGTCAGTAATGGCGAACCTATCTGAGAGCATGCAAGGCACTGCCCTGTCAGCTGCAGTGTGCTTGCACTTGCTGGCCAGCTGATTTTTGGCCTTGATTTTTGGCCATTTTTAAAACGGCCCAGCAGGCAAATCGAAGTAAATTCCGGTTTGCCGGTTGGGTCATGTTTTACCCTCCGGAGGCTTCAGGACGCTTCCCTGAAGCCCCCAGAGGGTTTAAAATTGCCCAGCAGGCAAATTGAAGTAACTTCTGGTTTGCCTATTGGGTCATTTTTTACCCTCTGGAGGCTTCAGGACACTCCGGAGGTCTCAGGATGCTTCCCTGAAGCCCCCGGAGGGTTTAAAATGGCCCAGCAGGCAAATGGAAGTCACTTCCGGTTTGCTTGTTGGGCGGTTTTTTACCCTCCGGAGGCTTCAGGACACTTCCCTGAAGCCTCTGGAGGGTTTAAAATGGCCCAGCAGGCAAATGGAAGTCACTTCCGGCTTGCCTGTTGGGCGTTTTTTTACCCTCCGGAGGCTTCTGGATACTTCCCTGAAGAGAAAAACACCGCCCAACAAGCAAATCGGAAGTCCGTTCCTGAACTTCCAGTTTACCCGTAGGGTCGTTGTTCGCCTAAAGCCTCCACAGGGTGAAAAACGGCCCAATGGGGGCACATGCGTGCATGCACAATGCAGTGTGCATGGGGGTTGTGTGTTGGCATGCGCGCGCGCGCAAGCATAAATTTTTGGCACACAAGACAAAAACGTTTTGCCATCACTGGATTAAGTGGTAATGTGATAGCAGTATTCCAGTATTTGAGAGGCTGCCACAAAGAAACAGTCAATTTATTTTCCAAAGTACCAGAAAAGAAGACAAGAAACAATGGATGGAAACTAATCAAGGAGCGAAGCAACCTGGAATCAAGGAGTAACTTCCTACCAGTAGGACAATTTAACCAGTGGCACTTAGATCATTAGAGTTGAGTACTACAAGGTCCTTGACCGAGTGAGCGTCCTGTCCACTCAGCTTGTATTTTGTGTTCTGATTTTTTTTGCCAATGTATAAGACAGAGCATTTTGTTGGTTGAGATTTGAAGATATCAGTTGTTTGACCATTCTGACACATAGTCAAGGTCTTTTTGTAGGGTAGCAGCATTGTTGGTGGTGTTAAATAGTTTTACATCATCAGCGAAGAGAACGCAGTTGCAAAGGTCATTTATGTATACTACAGGGGTCTGTAACCTTTAACACTCAAAGAGCCACTTGGACCCGTTTTCCATAGAAAACAAAACACTGAGAGCCAAAAAATCTGGGTGGCCGTGGCCAACTCAATGCCACTCCCACCCAGTCACATGATACCCCCCCCCAGCCATGCCTACCAAGGTTTTGCAGCTCCTATTTTTTTCTGTGGGAAATGGGTCTCTCTCTCCCCCTTCTTCCCTCTCATTTCTGTTTTACTCTTTTGCCCTCTTTTTTCTTCCTTTCTTCCTTTTCACCTTCTTTCATTTATTTCCCTCTCATTCTCTCCCTCCATAATTTTCCCATTTCTCTCTCTACCTTTCTTCCTCTCATTGTTTCTCTCCCTTTCATGCTTTTTTCTTTTTCCTCTCCTTTTTCCCCTTTTTTTTCTCTTCCTTCTCTCTTCATTTGTTTCCCTCTCCTTTCTCTCTCTTTCTCTCCCTCCACCTCTCATTTCTCTGTCCCTCTCACTCTTCTCTCTCTCTCATTACCATACACTGTTCCCTTCGTATCTGCTCAGGAAGGGAAGAGCAGCTGCCACCGCCACCGATGCAGGAAGAGTTTTGGCTCTCCTACACAGCTCGGCCGGCTACTCTGAGTGTGCAATGGTGGCAGCGGGAAAAGTTGCCATTGCCACCCCATGATCCCAGGCCGGGAGGGTATCCTGCTTGTGTGTGTGTGCGTGCCCGCGCGCAAGGTAGAGAGATGAGAGAAAAGGGAATTCTCCCCATTTCTCTCTCTCTCTCATCTTTCTACCTTCTGCGCCCTTACGCACACCCACCTACAAGCAGGATACTCTCCTGGGCTGGGATCACAAGGCGGCAACAGGAGCCCCTCCCACTGCCACTATTGCATATTCAGAGTAGCTGGCCGAGCTGTGCAGGAGAGTCGAAACTCTTCACTTCCTTCATTTGGCGGTTGACCACCTCTTCTTCCATATCAAATTTCAATAAATAATTGTATATTTTACTAATTATTTTTTCCTCTGGACCTTGAATAATTTTATCCAATCCTGTTGATCTTTTTGTATTTCGTATGATTTTCTATCTTGTTTATATTTAGATTGTATCTGCAATCCACTCAATCTCTCCCCCCAAGTTTTCTTTCAATTCTTGTTTTGTTTTCACTTATTATTTTTTTGTATCTAATTATATTCTCTAATACGGTTAGGTTTGGTTGTTTAACTGCTTCTATTGGGGATAGCAACCCTGGGATCTTTGTATAATGTTTTTCCCCCCCAAATCTGTAGCAATGCATTCCTTATTATATGCCTTTGAAAATAAGTATGTATTTTATCTTTTCCATCCGAAAGGAATGCATGCCATCCCACTTGTAGGTCATGTCCCTCTATAGCCAATACTCTTTTATTTTTTAAATCTATCCAA
>JANHFT010051329.1:0-11844 GCA_032467955.1 Pseudoxenodon macrops | reverse complement strand
AGAATGGGAACAGGAGAAAATTAAGTATTAAATTTGATGGTGAAACGAAACCAATAATTAAATAAATATGATGTTATTTTTATAAACTATGCAGATGTTAAGGTATAAATATGTACTCGGACAACATTTGTAAGCTCTATGTGTGTGTTTTTATAAATAAAATAGAAAATTATTTGGGGAAAAAATTGTTCATTCTTAATATTAGGAGCAACAAAAAATTGTGAATAATCTACATAGCCATGATGTCAAAAAGACAACTATTTGACCTACTGAAATTGTCGTTTTCATTATCTATAGAGGCATAGAAGCAAATATTATTAGTTCTTTTACTTCATATTCTCTGACCATACCTTTGTTTTTTTTTTAATAGATTACAGATTATTAGATGTTAATACACATAGAAATTTTACTGATATTATTGCTTCCCATCTGGGACCTGAAATGACTGCATGGAACCATTAAAAATATAAGAGTGATGTTAATCCTACTAATTTGGGAATACATTTTGTTATATACTTGAGGTTTTCTTTGAGTAAGTATGATTTATATGTTTTACAAATAAACCCAATATATTGTGCCTTTTTGGTAAATACATCATTGTGGGATAATATTATGTATAAAAACAACAACAGAAAAAGAGTTAAATAATAAGTTAAAAATAGTAAAGGCATAACATTTTAAATAAACAAATAAACACAGTTAAAATCTTTTATAATAATATCATTCATTATTCTTTTCCCTTCTTTTTGTTCCTTAAAAACTTCTTGGCTTCCAGGATATACATATGATATGCTGTTTTATTTACCACCTTTTTTTAGGGTCTCATCCTGAACTATAGCATTGCTTTTCTCCCCATTCCTTTCAATTCATTCAACCTTTTATAGAAGGTTTTTCCATGTTTATTATTTTATCATGATACAGTAACATCAGTGTAATATTTCTATACTGGACTTTCACTTTATCATTCAATTGATATCAATACAATACTCAATAATTTTTCTATTTTATGACATGCTTTTTTAAAGTATCTAATTTCCAGTGTTTTTAAGGTAGCTGTCAGCGTTCCAAAAATCATCACTGAACAAATCAGACACCAAGGCAATGCATTCCTCAAATTTCCAATTTATTAGGAGAGACATGTTGGTACAAACTGTTGATACCCAAATCTGAAGATTTACAGGTTTCCACCCCTTAGTTATAAGTTCAAGATCCTGCCCTCACACCCACAAGTCTGACACATGGTCCAATCTCTCTTTGCCATGCTGGCAGATTCACCCACTCATTCCGGTCTGGGCTGAAGACAAAGGTTGACCTTGGCTTACTAGAAAGAATGTAAATATGGCTACATTTCTCCAACTCCACACTATCCCCCCTCCCATTTTCCCATAACAGAAAAATGCATAGTAGAATAGCTGAAAGTGTGGCAGGCCAAAATGCAGGCCTGGCAGGCAGCCTCCATCAGGAGAAAAGAGTATCCTACAAAAAAGAACATAGGGGGTTAGCATGAAAGAATTAACCATCCCTTTCCCCACTAGAGGGTCCCTTTGGCTTGTATGGGTATTTATCGTGGAATTGTTTAACTAGCCTGTCTGCCTTGACATTCCAACTTTTCACCCAAGTAGCTTCTGACAAAGGGTACCCCCTCCAGTGTACTAAGTACTGTAATTGACCTCCATATATATTAGAATCTAATATTTTATCCACTTCATAATGGGTTTCGTCTTGCACTACCACTGGAGGAGGAAGGGTTTGGGTCATTGGTCTTAACGTAGACCCAACCACCGCCTTCAGCAAGCTTCAATGAAATACTGGGAGAATTTTCCCCAGAATCCTTGGTAGGCTGAGCTGAACTGTGACCGGATTAATCACTTTCACTATTGGGAAAGGCCCTAAGAATTTTGGTCCTAACTTTTTCCCCAGGTATTCTCAATTTAATACATTTAGTGGACAAGAAGACTATGTCCCCCACACGAAAGTGGGGCTGAACCACTCGATACTTGTCTACTTGCTTCTTGTACGCCTCTGCTGCTTCTGTAAGAGCCTTCTTTGTGTTCTCCCATCCCTTTTTAAGGGTGTCCATCCACTCCGTCAAGGACCTCGAAGAGGGAGGCTCTACAGGAAGTTCTGGCATGGGAACAAAATCCATGCCACTGGTAACCTTAAACGGGGTTAATCCAGTGCTGCTATAGACAGCGTTGTTATAAGTCACTGCGGTGAATGGCAACAGGTCTGACCAGTTGTCCTGCTGGTAATCCACATAACAACGAACGTATTACTCGACCATCGCGTTGGCCCTTTCAGCCACACCGTTTCTTGACAGATGGAATGCCGATCTTAGTCCTTGGTTAGGCCCTATGGACCTCAGGAACTCTCTCCAGAACTTGGCGGTGAACTGGACTCCGCAGTTGGAGATGATCCTCTTTGGGATGCCATTCAGATGGTAGATGTGCTTGATGACATCTTTGCCAGTTTTCTCGCAGATGGCAATCTGGAGCACACCACGAAGTGGACTTGTTTGGAGAATACGTTGACCACGGTCCAGATAACACTATTCCCTCTGCTGTCTGGTAGTTCCACGATGAAGTCCATCGTGATCTCTTTCCAGGGTCAGCTGGGATTGGCTACCTGCTGCAATAGTCCTGGGGGCTTCCCTGGATGTATTTTCCTGGTTGAGGAAGTTGCACAGCTCTTCACGTAGTCCTTCACCTCTGATCTCATTTTTAGCCACCAAAATTGGTGTCTAACGAGGTGGAGTCTTTAGGAATCCAAAATGACCCCTCAGGTTGGAGTCGTGACTTTGCTGGAGTACCTCAAGCCTCAAGCTTGCCGGGACGTACAGCTTGCATCCCTTCAAGGCCAGGTCGTCTTTCATCGTCAGGATGCCTTGGTTAGCGATGAACCACGGGTTGTTGGGTAGCACCACTTTCAGTGCTGCTGTCATCCTGTCGGGGTCCAGTGTGGGCCGCTGCCTGGTATGGGCCAGAGTGGTGACCTGAGCTGCCATCTGGTTGGGGGGAATTATCGCATGAACAACTTCCTCCCTCCAACTGTCGTATTGGGGTTTCCTGGAAAGGGCATCTACCAGGAGTTTTTTTCCTGCCGAGATGTGCTTCAGCTTGAATTTGAACCTTCTGAAGTACTCCGCCCACCGGACTTGCTTTGGAGACAGTCTTCTGTGGTTTTTTAGGCCTCGAGTTCTTGTGGTCAGTCCAAACTTCAAATGGCTTCTTGCTCCCTTCTAGGAAATGCCTCCAGGTGAGCAAGGTGCAGCGAACTGCAAACACTTCTTTCTCCCAAATGGCCCACCTCATTTGTGTGGTGATGAGTTTTTTGGAGAAGTAAGCGCATGGGAGAAGCTGTCCATCTTTATCTGTCTGCAAGAGCACCACCGCTACTGCCACATCGCTGGCATCTGCCTTGATTATGAACTGCCGTTCTGGGTGTTGCAGGATGGACTCCTGGTCAAAGAGCAACTTTAGTTTCTCAAATGCCCTCTGGCACTCCAGAGTCCAGCCAATGGGCTGCTTTGGCTTTGGCTTCGTTGGCGTGGCCCCATTTTAACAGTTCTGTTAGGGGCAGGGTGACCTCAGCGAACACTAGGATGAATTGGCGGTAGAAGTTCGCAAACCCCAGGAAGCTTTGCAATTGCTTGCAGGTGCGTGTGGGTTGCCAGTCTAATACCACTTTCACTTGTCTTGTGGAATTCACATTTGGAGAGCTTGGCAGCCAGGAGCTGTTCCAGTACTTGCCATACTAGTTTCATGTGTTCCTCCATGGTCTTGCTGAAAATGAGGATGTCAACCAAATAGACGAGGACCGCCTTGTACAAATGGGGGTGCAGTACCTCGTTATGTACTGCATGAAGACTGGGGGGGATGCCTTGCAGCCCAAACGGCATAACTCTGAATTGGTAGCTGCCCAGGATGGGCAGTTGAAAGCGGTCTTCCACTCATCTCCCTCTCGGATGCATATTCTGTAATAGGCTTCCCTCAAGTCAAGTTTGGTGAACACTTTGCCTTTGGCCAAATGGTTCAGCATGTCCTTCATGAGGGGAGAGGGTAGGTGTTCTCCACGCACACACCGTTGATCCCACGGAAATCAACGCAAAGACGAACTCCCTCCATCTTTTTTCTCTTTGAAGAGGACGGGGGCCATTGATTTGGCAAGTTGGATAAACCCTCGCTCCAAATTGGCATCAATGCATTTCCTCAACTCCTGCATTTTTTTAGGTGTCATGGAGTACATCTTTGGTTTTGGTAGCTTTGCCCCTGGCACAAACTCAATTACTCAATAGGTGAGTTGGGGGTAGTTGCAATCTTCCTCGCTGTAAACCCCTTCTAAGTCCTGATATTCTTTTGGGATCTGTTGGATGCCTGGCGGTGCCATGTCCATTTTGGGGGCCATGGGCTCAAGTTGGCTATCCTCAAGAGGGGCGGAATCTCCCTGTTTAACTGTTGGCTGCTGAAGTGGCAGCGGGCCGATGGCCAGGGTTATCTTTCAGAAGCCGTCCTCCCATCTTATGATGGGCGTCCATTTGTCCAGCCAGGCAAGCCAGGCAAGATTATAGTTTTGCGCATCTTTGGGACTACGATGAATCTAATGAGCTCATGGTAGTGGCCTATGCACATCTCCACTAGGTCGGTGACCAGAGTTGCTGGGGCCCCCTGATAATTGTCCAATTGACCTGTTCAAATCGAATGGGTTGACTCAAGGGTGATGTGAGTATGTCCAGCTTCTCTATGATGGATGTGCTGATTAAGCACCTTGAGCAGCCCGTATCCACGATCGTGTCTACTTTCCTGTCTAACTCTGTCTCGGGGATGACTAATTTGGCTTTGAGGGAGAAGGGGCAGATGGGTGCACTCACTGTTGAGTCTTTGCTGCTGCTGACTCCACAAAGCGCCATCGACTTTGTGGGTGAGGCAGCTAGCTTCTGGTGGTTTACAGGGGGCCCTCCTGGTGGATTGGGCCCTCACTTGTGGGACAAGAGCTGGGGCTAAGCAGTCAGAGGCTCGGTGGCCGTCCTGGCTGCATCTGTACAATTTTACTACTCTGTTTTGCCGGGGCTGGATTCGTCGCTCCAAAGCCCTCCTCGCTGGTTTTTCAGCTGCAGGCTTTTTGACCATGGGCTTTCTATGGGGGTTCAGATCATGGTCCAGGTTAATGGCGGTGACGTACCAGTCTTGAAGTCGAGTGGGGATCCCCCTTATGCTGCACGCTTTTTGCAATTTGAGGTCTAGCGCATTTTTGAAGGCATGCACTAGGGTTTGCTCTGACCAGTCTCTCAGTCTTCCAGCCACTCTTCTGAACTCCCACACCAGCTCCTTAGCAGGTCGGCCTGCCTGCTTCAGGGCCTGTATTTGCTCCTCTGCGTCCACCTGCTGGGCCGTATTTTGGAACCGGGCCCGCATCAATTGGATGAACGCTTCCGCATCATCTAGCTCAGGGGGGCCTTCCTCATGGAGTTTGGATACCCACTCAGATGCCTTTCCATCATTCATCCCCTTGGTGATTGCCCTAATCAGCTCGCGATCATTGGGGTATTGGTTTCCGTACTAGTCGGCGTGCACACAGACCTGGGTTAGAAAGTAGGTGAGCTACCCCGGGGTCCCATCGAAAGTCACCCAGAATTGAGGGGACTTGGGAGCTGGTGAGGTGCTGCATGGGCTGTGACAACTGGGTGTCCCACTGCTGGGGCTTGTAAGCCCCCCTGCTTCACTCCCCCATTGGCCAGTTGCTGGACGGGGAGTTGCTGAACTGCGGCCGCATGTGGTTGTCCCTGCTGGAATGGCAGGACCAGGATGGGTGGTCGGGCTCCCATGGAGGCCTGTACCATCCCCATCTGCAGCATCGGGCCCATCAGTTGGAGGGGCCCAGGCATCCAGAGGCATTGGGCCAATCCATGGCCTGGAAAGTACGCCCATCTCTGGCATGTTGTGTTTGACACCGAGGTGTTGATTACCGGTGGCAGGTTAGGGGCCGGATTGCCCAGGCCCCGGGCTGGTAGTAGGGAGCAGGCCATCCCCATGGTGGTTGGGCTTGTTGCAGCCCCGATGGGAATTGCCCCGCAGCTGGGCCAGGCCATGCAGAAGGGAGCTGGCCCGATCCACTCACTGTGGTATGGAGGGAGGTGGAGTCCCCACTCCTGGTAACTGTGTGGTCCTGCCCGGGGAAAGTGAACATAGGCTGCCCTAGCGTCCACCTGGGGCCTCTGGAGCTGGGGCCAGGGCTAGGCCAACTCACGTTCATTTGGTTGAACTGCTCTTGTAGCCCAGCGAGCGACTGGCTGCGCGAAGGGGGTTGGGATCCTCCATCCTTGGAGCACCCGGCTGGCTGCTGCTTCGGTCCTCTCCACTCGTGGGTCAAGGCTAACCTCTCACCCATATATGGGTCCGGCAGCATCTCCGTGAGGGGTTGGAATCCTGCGGCCTCATCAAGCGGAGCTGAGTTTGGAAGCGGGGTGCATTCTGAGGCAGGCTGCTTGCATCTTGCCCCCAGCTGGAGCTCTTTGTCTTTGGCCTCCTCCGCTTCTGCCATGGCTTGGGGAGATGAAAAGGTAGTTTTGACATAAACCGGCAATCCGTCACCTATTGCTCCCCCTCTTCCATCTTCCCTGAGTCTTTACACCTTCCGGCACGGGTCAGTGCTGGGGCTCAGGACCCCTGTCAGTGCCCCGGAGGTCTGGGTAGCTGCTGGAGATAAGCTTTAAAAAAAAAAAGAGATTTGAACTATGAATGCTAACATGTGTCAGCATTCCAAATATCATCCTTGAACAAATTAGACTCCAAGGCAAAGTATTCCTCAACATTCCAATTTACTAGGAGAGACATGTTGGTACAAACTGCTAAAACCCAAATCTGAAGATTTACAGGTTTCCACCCCTTAGTTAAAAGTTCAAGATCCTGCCCTCACACCCACAGGTCCATCACATGATCCAATCTCTCTCTGCAATGCTGGCAGATTCGCCCACCTCGTTTCGGTCTGCTGCGAAGACATAGGATGACCTTGGCTTACTATAAAGAATGTAAATATGGCTACATGTCTCCAACTCCACACTATCCCCCTCCCATTTTCCCACAACAGAAAAATGCATAGTAGAATAGCTGAAAGTGTGGCAGGCCAAAATGCATGTCTGACATAGAGTTCACATAAAATACAAAATGCAATAATAGTTAATATTATGACCTGGCTCCCCTTTACTGAGAGTACTATTGATGAAACTGCATTCATTTGTTCTAAACCAGTGATGGCTAATCTTTGTGTCACCATGTGCCAAAAGTGCACACATGTGCATGTGACAATGTGCATGTGTGCTTGTACCCATAATGCAATGTGCACCTCATTTATGCCCTGCCCCTGTGCACGTGCACATTACCCTCCCTCACCCCTGTACATGCGCACATGACCCCGCCCATGCTCCCACCACCCCACTGTGCAAGCACTTTCCCATTTTGGCCCTAGTAGGCCTCCTTGCAACCACCTGGGAGTAAAAATGGGCTGCAGGGGGACTCACGTGCTGCGCATGCTGGCATCCATAATGCAATGCAGATGTGGCCACTGTGCCCCACCCACTGCACATGCACCATACCTCCTATGCCCCATTTTTGGCCTAGTAAGCCTCCCTGCAGCCTCCTGGGGCCAAAAACGGGCCACAAGGGTGGTGCGCTACACCCTCTGCTCACCCTGCAAATGCGCATGTGACCTATGCTCCCTGCACATGCGCACCTTATCTCCCCTCATATGTGTGCACATCTCCCGCATGCATCCCGCCCTCACGCTTCTGAAAAATCAGTTGGTTGGTGGGAGGTGCTAAACTCTTTGCATAAAGTATGTATCATAAATCACATTCTCCAATTGACCACGTTGGCAGGCTGTAAAGACCACACTCCTCCTGCTGACTCTGGTAACCTAGGATGCAATCTGGAGAAAGGCACAAGTGGAATGTATTTTCAGTTAGGGCAGCCAAGCAGCTCTGTCAATTCTCCCCCACCCCCTGCTTATGGCAACTTGAAAGCTGTTCTGGAAAACTTGATATTTGATTATTAACTGAAGAAGGATCACGTATACATTTCTAGGACAGACGACGCCATAGCTACTGCTTTACATTCTGTAGTGAGCCATCTGGAGAAACCCAGGAACTATGTCAGGATGCTTTTCATAGACTATAGCTCGGCCTTCAATACCATTCTGCTAAGCATCCTTATCAAAAAGCTGACTGATTTGGATTTTCCCTCTTCCATCTGTGACTGGATCAAAGACCATCTGAGAGATCGGCCACAAACAGTGAGGTTAGATCTGTCATATCTACCTCTCTGAAGTTTAGCACTGGCTCCCCACAGAGCTGTGTATTCAGTCCCTACCTGTATTCACTCTACACACATAATTATGTATTGTCTGACCCATCCACTGTGATCATTAAGTTAAATTAAATTAAATTAAGTATAGGTGGAGATGAAACAGTGTAAAGGGGGGAGGTTCAAGAACTATCCACATGGTGCTTAAAAAACAACATGCACCTGAACATCAGCAAGACCAAGGAGATGGTGTTGGACTTCCAGAGGAAGAGAGGGGAGCCTGCCCCACTTTATATTGAGGGGAGCTGTGTAGAGAGAGTCTCCTCCTTTAAATTCTTGGGAGTCCATCTCAGCAAAGACCTTACCTGGAAAAACAAAATGATCCAGGTGGTCAGGAAGGCCCAACAGAAACTCCATTTCCTTAGAGTCTTGCATAAAAACAGGGTGGAACAACAACTGATGACCTCCTTTTACCTGTCGACAATAGAAAGTGTCCTCACTTATTGCATCATGGTTTGGCATGCCGGCTTGACAGCCGCAGATAGAAAAACATTACAGAGGGTGGTGAGCACAGCACAAAACATCGTGGGCTGTCCCCTGATACCACTAGATGAGATCGCTAGGGCTCACTGTCTTAGAAGAGTGAGGAAAATCCTCAGGGATGACTTACAACCTGGTCAGCACTTCTTTACCCTCCTACCATTGGGAAGGAAATATAGAACCATAGCCAGTGCACAAACAGGCTGAAGAACAGTTTTTATCCGTGGGCTGTCAGACTCCTGAATGGGAAATAACATAACTACGTAATACGATGGATTTGCAAGGCTGGCGCAATGTGTAACATATTTATACTGGTGCAATAGGACTGGGTGTTTGTTAATATGATTTATTTGTTAAGGATTTTCTGTTTTCACTATGAGTTGTATTGTGTTGGGGGGGTGCACTGAGAGAGCTCCATCAATCTCATTGTACATATGTTGTGTAGTGACAATAAAGGTTATTATCATTATCATTAGGATGTGAAAGGAATAAAACTTGACAAGGAATAAAGTATTTGATACCAGACACCTGACAAATGACTATACAACATATACCTAGAGAAGCATGAGGATCAAGAACATGGATCACTGCCTTTATAAAGCATGTGTGGCATACTTAACCAAGCATAAGGTTTTCTGCTCTTTTTTTTTATTGAATCAAGTTTTATTGATTTAAGGAGTTGAGATAAAACCAACCAATATCATCAACATAACCAATATCATCAACATAACCAAGGCATACTTTTAACCACATAACTTGAGCCCTAGGCTCAGTGAACCAGGTTTTTAAGATGTCATGTTAAGCCAGTAGGACTGGGGCAACTCTAATCTACAGCAGATACCACAGCAGAAAAGGATCTGAGGGGTCCTTGCTGCTCTCTGAACTTGATTGTTTTCTTGCAGACATTTCATTACCCAGACTAGATAACATCATCAGTGTTAGTAAGGAGTGAGATTTGCTCTCAGTTTATATTCTAATGTCTTGCCCTGACAATGTTGGTGGAGGTGGTAACAGATAGCAGATTAACAGAGTTGGAAGGGACCTTATAGGTCATCTAGTCAAACATCCTGCTCAAGCAGAAGATCCTACACCATTTCTGACAAATGGTAGCCCAGTCTCTTCTTGAAAGTCTCAAATGATGGAGCTCCCACAACTTCCAAATGCAAGTTGTTCCACTGGTTGATTGTTTTCACTGTCAGAAAGTTTCTCTTTATTTCTAGGTTGAATCTCTCCTTGACCAGTTTCCATCTGTCCTTCAGGTGTTTTGGAAAATAGCTTGATCCCATCCTCTCTGTGGCAACCCCTCAAATATTGGAACACTACTATCATGTCTCCCTTGATCCTTCTCTTCATTAGACTAGCCATGCCCAATTCCTGTAATCGTTCTTCATATGTTTTGGTCTCCAGTCCCCTAATCATCCTGGATGCTCTCCTCTACACTTTTTCTAGAGTGTCAACATCTTTTTTATAGTGTGGTGACCAAAACTAGATGCAGTACTCCAGGTGTGGTCTTACTAAGGCTTTAGGGACTTTAGAGAAGAAGGAGGCCTCCACAGCTTTGAGGCTACCAATTTTCAGATCCATCCTATTTTGGAAGATCCAAATACTATTGCTCTGGATTTATTAGTGAGCCCCCTGCCTTTTACCTCCAAGTAGCCTGCATCTTGAGCAGAGCTCGTAGTCTATTTAAAAGGACCGTGCTAATCCCGAGAAGGACCCTTTCCATATCCTGAAGGTGTTTCTCTGAAAGACAACTGGACTTTCTTGCTTTTTTTCTTGAAAACGTTTGGCGCTTCATCTTCAGTCAGAACTGAAGAAGCTTCTTGGATGCGAAGTGAAATGTTTGCAAGGAAAAAAAACCCAGGGAAGTCCAGTTACCTTTTGGCAAAACACGTTTGGGACAACCAGGATCCGGAATCTCCATAGACACTGCGTCTTCCAGTGGTTCTGCTCTGTTTTTCAGAAATAATAGAAACATCTGGATTCCCCCCCCTCCCAAGCCTCTTTATTTTCCTCTCCTCTCTGTTGTAACTTTACTCCCTGTGGCACGGGTGATGTCTAGCTTTTGCTGATTGCGCTTCTGCGCAAGAGAGAGAAGGAATATGGCCCTTTTATGCTGCTGCTTAGAAAATGGACATATATAATTCATTGCCTGCAGCTGCACTACCAGCCATTAAAAGAGCTTCAGTCATATTATCGGGCACTTGGGAAAATGTGCAGCAGGACCCCAGAGTTCTGTCTTTGGCCTCCAATTTCAGATATGAGCAGAGTCAGTCAGAGAGGAATTCATTTTTGTTTTTTATTTTATTTTGATGAGCAAGTGCTAATTGGAGGGATTGCTGGGATAAATCTCAGCTCCGTCGTCTCTTTAACTGGAGTCACATTGCGAAATGTAGTGGATGAGGCAGGAATATGAATGTAGAGGCACCTGAAATCCTCCAGAGCAGGTCAAAGAAGAACGCCCTTTAGAAACAGAAGCCTAATGAAGACCAAGGAGCTTGGCGTGACAGGCGGCTGAGCTAAGATTAGCAGAGACTTTCTTTTTTTCTCCCCAAATTCAAAATTGAGCTGGAAGGGATCTTGGAGATCTTTTTTATTTTTTATTTTATTTTTATTGCACTTTTTCCTCTTTACATATCTCTATTACAAATTTAACAGATCTGTGACATTGGTCATACAACTACCATAGAATCAGTACTCAATGCATTCTATGCATCCCCTTTTCAAACGTTCTACTCCTTTATATACATTTCGATTTCTTATTTCTATTATTTATCCAATCCTACCATTTCTCCCACATTGTGCAAAGGCAATCCTTGCCGCCGTTAATATATGTAACATGAAATATTTTAATCTTTCTATTATATTTCGCCCTAATTATCCCCAGGAGAAACAATTCCAGTTTGAGTTCAATTTGGAAGTCTTTTAGTACAACCAGGGGTGAAATCCTACCGGTTCGCACCGGTTCTATAGAGTAGGTTGCAAGCAGCTGGTGACGTCATAGAACCGG
>JANHFT010051188.1:0-11851 GCA_032467955.1 Pseudoxenodon macrops | reverse complement strand
TAGAATAGAATAGAATAGAATAGACTAGAATAGAATAGAATAGAATAGAATAGAATAGAATAGAATAGAATAGAATAACAGAGTTGGAAGGGATCTTGAGGGTCTTCTAGTCCAACCCACTGCTCAGGCAGGGAAGTCTATATCATTTCAGACAAATGGTTGACCAATCTCTTCTAAAGACTTCCAGTGTTGAGAATTCACAACTTCTGGAGGCATGTTGTTCCACTGATTAATTGTTCTAACTGTCAGGAAATTGTTTCTTTGTTTGTTTACATGACTTATATCTCTGCATAACTCATACAATGGCTCTAGATGGCTCAAACAGTCCATCAAGCAGAACTAAAACATACCCTTCCCCCCAAGTGACAGACCAAACATCCTTAGATGGCAATCCCTCATTCTAGGCCAGGGGTCTGCAACCTTAAACACTCAAAGAGCAATTTAGACCTGTTTCCCACAGAAAAGAAAACTTCAGGGAGGACGCAACAACCGGGAGCCACAAAATCTGGTTGGGCGTGGCCAACTCGACATCATTCACTTTCACCAGTCACATGATCCCTCCTAGCCATGCCTATCCAGCCGGTCATTAGGGCAGAGAATGATTGTTAAAAAACACCGGGAACTACAAAACCTTTTTGACATCTCTCTCTCTCCCTCCTCCCTCTCCCCACCCTCTCTGTATCTCTCTGTCTCTTCCCCACTTCTCAGGCCAGGCGAGAAGTGATTGGGAGGGGAAGGTAAGGGGCGGACCCAGCCAGTGGTAGGATCACCTGATAGGGAGCCACAACATAGGGCCCAAAGAGCCACATGCAGCTCCGGAGCTGCAGGCTGCTGACACTCGTTCTAGGCCAATGTCTGTGGGAAGATTTAGATCTTCACAGCCCTCTCAAAACCTCAAAGGGTAAGGACCTCTTGAATCCCTGGTGGAAGGCTCCTCCAAGGGACTGGGAAGGCCACTGAGAAGATATTTCTCTGTGGTCCCATCAGATGGCAACAGGAATGATAGGAAGTGCCATAAGTTACTTGGTCCTGTGCTACATAGGTGATAACCAACACCTTGTACTTGGAAAGCAACTGGAAATTAGTGCAACTCACACAACAGTGATGTTATTTAAGTGAACTATGAATAATCTTTGCTGCTATATTCTGGACAGGTTGCGGATTCTGAGTGGACTTCAAGGGCAGCCACATAAAGCACACAACAATAATCTAAATAGGAGGTGATTAAGCCAGGGTTACTGAGACTTCATAGTCCAGAAATGATCACAAGATAGATTTGTGCAAAGACCCTCCCAGCCAAAGGTTCCACCTACTATTTTAGCAGGAGCCATGAGGACTTCCAAATTGTGCAACAGATATGCCTGAGGGAATTTACCCTATGCAGATTCAGAAATATCAATCCTCCTGGGCAAAAATGACAACCACTCTGTCTTGTTAGGGTTGGGTTACAACTGGTTTATCTTCATCCAGGTCCTTAACAATCTCCAGGCACTAAACTAGCACCTGAACAGCATCACTTGTCCAGCATGGGGTGGAGATGTATAATTAAGTATGATCAACAAACCTTATACTAGCAGATGACCTCTCCCAGCAGCTATTAGTTGGAGGAGAGATAGTCCTGAGGCACCCTTCATATAATAGGGGCCAGGGTTGGACCTCTGTTTCTGCACCAGTATTACCTGTGTTCTGACCCAGCTGTCTGACCAAGGAACACAGCACAAGCAGTGTCCGAACAAACCTTGTTTTAATATTAACAAACTACTAATTATCTGTCTTAGCAGTCGTTCTAAAGTCCAGAAAATTATAAATCAGTCTTCTCAGTGCAACAGCTGCTAATTCACCTTCTTAACAGTTGGCAATAGTCCAAGCAAAAAAGACCACAAGTCTGACAAAGAGTCTTTCTGTTGTTGGCAAAATACCCAGAAGCAATTTGTAAGAATCTTGATGACTTTTCAACAAGAGCTGAACAGGAGTTTTGCAGTCAAAGACAAGACATGAAATGAACGAAGTTATTTCCTGAAAATTGGTCAGTCCTTTTCCTCACTTAAATAGTCTATGGGAGTGGCCAATTATTCCCAAGCCTTACTCCCGAGTAGTCCATCTCCTCAGGAGCCAGTCCCGCCTTTTGGCATCTCTGTGCACACGCACGTTGAGAACAGGCTCCTCCTCCTCTTCTTCTTTTTCTTCTGCACTCATGACAGCCTCTGGAGGTTCTGAAGGCCCTGGCTGAATCCCTGCCTCTGGCACCAAGTCTTCTCCAGCCTCTTCACTGTCTGACTCTGGTGCCAGCTGCACAGGCCGCTGGCGAAGCACCACACCAGCCTCCTCACTGTCGGAATCAGTCACTAGCTGTACAGGCCGCTGGCAGACCAAAAGCACCAAGAAATCCAGTGTAACTCAAACTACATATACAGTATTCTGAGGTCCTTGATGCTCTCTAAGCTTGGTATTTTCTCACAGATATTTTATTATTTGACTAGGTAGCATCACCAGTGCCTAGTTGGGTAATAAAATATCTACAAGAAAACTAACAAGCTCGGAGATCACCAAAGACCTCAGAGTCCTCCTCTTCTCCACAAACTACATTCCCTTCTAGCACTGATGATGTCATCTAGTTGGGTCATGAAATGTCTGCAAGAAAACCACCAAGCTCAGAGAGCACCAAGGACCCCACAGTCGTTGTCCTCCTCCTCTTCCTTTCATTTCTAGGACTGATATTACCTAGTTTGGTCATGAAACATTGCAAGAAAATAACCAAATAACCAAGCTCAGAGAGCACCAAGGACCCCACAGTCCTCCTCCTCCTGTCCCTTCTAGCACTGATGATGTTACCTAGTTGGGTCATGAAATTTCTGCAAGAAACCCACCAAGCTCAGAGAGCACCAAGGACCCAATTCACCCCTGAACTGCAGATATTTTCTATTGAAATATCTACATATACTTGATTTCATATCTGGCAAATGTGTAACAAACACTCTGACTTTTGCAGCTGACCATTTGCCTTATCTTTCAGGGAAATCCACCCATCTGTAGGTAGGATAAAATCCAGCTCAGAAAGAAGACACTTCACTCCTTCAACAAGCACCAAGTAGCACTATAGAAATACAGCTGAAAACAAAAGGCCTCTTAACTGCATGGCTTCTCTCAGACATAATTTCTAAAAGGATTAAAAACACATGCAAAATACGATCGTTTTTAAATGCAGTCACATCCTGAGAGTCCATAATCCAGTGTCTGAATTCTGCATATGAAGATTCCTCTTCCTTTCCTTCAAAACTCTACAGACTTTGAATGCCAGCGTAGCCTTTTCTGGTTATTTGCCGTAGTTCTTAAGCGAATCATGGGCGTTATTAAGTGAATCATGAGGTCATTAGACAAATTTGGCTTCCCCTGTTGACTTTGCTTGGGACAAGCCAGTTGGGAAGGTCATAAATGCATATCAGGGACGCTGCAACCGTCGTAAGTATGAGTCACTTGCCAAGCGCCTGAATTATTATCACGTGAACTCAGTGGTGCTTCAACGGATCCGAAGTGTGGAAAACGGTCATCAGCCACTTTTTTCAGTGCTGTTGTAACTTCAGTCACCAAGCAAATAGTTGTAAGTCAAGAACTACCTGTATGCTTTTTTATTTTTTTCAGATCTCAGAGTAAAGGTGTGTTTTTGTCTACCAGTGGACTTTCTACGAAGGCAAACACCCAAGATACATCGGATGCTGACGTACAGGTAGTCCTGGACTTATGACCATAATTGAGCATAACATTTATGTCGCTAAGTGAAACACCTAAGTGAATTTTGCTCCATCTTAACGACCTTTCTTGCCACCAACGGCTAATTGAATCGCCGCAGGTAAATTAGTAACAGTTGTTAAGTGAATTTGACTTTTGACTGTCAGGAGGTCGCAAAAGGAGATCACACTCCAACTGTCATAAATATGACTCGGTGGCCAAGCGTCTGAATTTTGATCGCGCGGACGGTGCCAAGGTTGCAACTGCGAAAAATGGCCCTCAGTTAATTTTCAAGGCTGTTGCAACTTTGAACCGTCACTAAATGAACTGCTGAAATTCAAGGACTGCCTGTAGGAGCTAAGCTCCACCCTCCATAAGAGTTGGGGGTGTGGCCTGGGCTACAGAGGGCATGACTGACCTGGGTTACGGGAGCTCTTAGCATGGAGGTTTGAGCTGAGTATTGTTTATGGAACCAAAAGCAATTCATACTGGAAGCAATTCTTGGGATTCAACCTCATTAATTGTTGCGTGACCGGAAACATACAACAATCGTCTTGGTTTTGCTTTTATCAGTGAATTCATGCAACCTTCTGGAGGGTGGGTATCTGTGTGTTAAATAAACTCTGCTTCACACGACAGTCCTTGAACAAACAGCAATTGAGCCTAAAGTTTCCGTCGCTAAGCGACACAGTGGTTTAGCAAGTTTTGCCCCATTTTAGAATAGAACAGAATAACAGAGTTGGAAGGGACCTTGGAGGTCTTCTAGTCCAACCCCCTGCCTAGGCAGGAAATCCTTCACCTACTTCAGACAAGTGGTTATCCAGCATCTTTTAAAAAAACTTCCAGCGTTGGAGCATCCACAACTTCTGGTGGCAAGTTCTTCCATGGGTTCATTGTTCTGATACCACCTTTCTTGCCTCAGCCCTTAAGCTGCAAACCGCTGCAGTTGCTAAATTGATAGCGTGGTTGCTATGTCAACCTGGCTTCCACATTGATTTTGACGTCGCCAAAGGGGATCACCTGACCCGCCAGGACGCTGCAACCGTCATAAATGTGAGTCAGCCTGCCAACAGCCTGAAAATTGATCCAGTTGATCGTGGGGATGTTGCAACCGTCGTGTGACAAAATGGTTGTAAACCCCTTTGTTAAAAGTTTGACCAGTCGTTTAATCAACGGTCGTTAAGTCGAGGACTAGCTATAGTCAAAATTGGCGTTTCACCCACCAGTCCCGTGATCCAGGAGGCAGTTAAGAGATCTTTCTCTTTAAAATGCTTTATACCATCATCCTGTACGGGTGCATCACACTTAACTTTGCACTCTTCCCTGCCCCGCCCCCCCCAACCTTACCCATGGACAATTACCCGCTTAGTTTTCCTAGGAAGCCAGAAGAGAGGGCAGATATTTGCTTGTTGATTCCTGTATGTCATGGCAAGAAATAAGTTCTTGCTCCTTTTTTCCAATTAGCTGAAGAGGAAAATTCCATTTCTGAAGAGCCCTGTCTGCACCCTTCCCTCTGCAATTTCTTCTCCTTTGGGGAATTCAGAGTTGATGATGTTGCTTCAAAAACAACAACAACACCCTCCTAGAAACACAATCTATGTGAAGCCATTTAAAAAAAAAAAAAACACCAGTCTGAAAGCTGGAAAGCAGCTAGCTTCAACCAAAGGTTATCTGAGATCGTGGATGAAGGACTCAGTGTAGCTAATTCACCAGCTTTGCAAAATAAAAACAAAAAAGTGTGTGTGTACAGTATATAAGTGTGTGCCACACACACACACACACATAAAATCCTCATTTAATGACCCTTGTGGGGTGAAGTCCGGGCAGCTGAATGGAGCTAGCAGTGTTTACTGGCCAGATGCCTTTCCTGTTGCCAGTGCGGAGTTATATTCAGCAGAAATATTCTCATTGTGCCCAGAGAGAGAAATATCTGCCTCTACCTGGGATCGAACTCACAGCCTCTTGATTGTGAGATGAGAGCTCCACCTCTAGGCCACTGAACCACTCGGTGTGTGTGTGTGTGTGTGTGTATATGCGTAAAAGCGCTTATCCACATACCTAGTTCACAACTGCTTCTGCTAAACCAGTGCCTGGACATATTATATGTGGTTCTCAGGGGTCGTCTTTAATTGAATAAACATGGTTGCCTTTATATATATTAAAACAAAAAATGATGGAGGCCCCACATTGGATCAGTGACGAAAACGGCATCATTGGAAATCCTGAACTTTCTAAGATCGACCCAGAGTTAAGGGGCAGGGCAGACCTAACTCTGTGGATTAGGCAGAAGGGGCCTGTCATATAAATACATTTTGATTTTTAATTAGATTGTTTTTATTCCAGGAAAGGTGACCGACAAAGTACCTGCACATACATGTACACACATATGCGTGCGCACGCCCACACGCAGCCCCTGGGCTTTCATAGAAAGCTCGGCAGCAGCCGATCGAATCGAGGGATCCTACCTCCCAGCGAAGTCAGAGAAGAAACATGAGACTTATGCTCGGTCGGTCGGTCGGTCAGCCTAAGCTTGGGGACGAAGACGCCGCCATTTTTAGGAAATGCAATAAAAAGGGTGCCAACCCTCAGTCTATTGTAGAAAGGTCAAAGCAGGTCAACAACCACCACAACAACATCAACCCAAAAAAAAGAAAGAAAGAAAGAAAGAAACACACCCCATTTTTAAAAATGTACAAAAACTTCTGGGAGACCCGATGGGATCGGCGGTTTCCCCTCCTTTAAAAAAAAAAAAAATGTTTAAACCCCGAGTGGCATCAAAATCAGAAGACGGGAATGTCCACCACGCAAATCCTTCTTGTTTTTAAAAAAGGAGAGAAAATGAAGGGGAGGGAAGGGGAGAAGGAGAAGGAGGAAGTCACGCTTCCAGACGCTGCTTTTTTTTTTTCTTCTTCTTCTTCTTCTCCGGGGGGGAAAAGCGTCATTAGCTCCAGAGGCCGGCGTAATTCCCGTGGAGTCCGGAAGGAAGAGGGCCTCCTGCCACAAAAAGCTTCGTGCCCGAAGAGTCGTAGCAGTGCGTGTAAACGGCGTTGGGGAAGAAACTGATGTCCGAAAAGTAATTCCTCCAGGTTTCGTCATGATTCTGTCAAAAGGAAGCGGATGTCGGTTAGAGGTGCAACCAGCTGCCTTACCAAGAGCCGGCCTGTACAGGCAGTCCTCGAGTTACGGCCACAATTATCGAGCTCATCTCTTGCTCAGGCAGGCAGCCGATCGCTGAGGTTTGCCCCATTTCATGACCTTTCTTGCCACCGTCGTTAAGTGAACCGCCTGCGGGTTAGTCACGTGGTTGTTCAGTCAACCTGACTTCCCCGTGGACGTTGCTTGATAGGAGGTCGGGAAAGGGGATCACGTGACCCCGGGACAATGCGACCGTCATAAATACGAGCTCATTGATAAAGCATCCAAATTTTAAATCGCGGGACCATGGGGATGCTGCAAACAGCGACCTTTTAAAGTGCCGCCGTAACGCTGAACGGTCGCTAAACGAACTGCTGTAAGTTGAGGATTGCCTGTATTCCTCCAGAACCAAGGAAGAGAGAAAGGAGAAGCTACAGCACAAGAGAGACGCAATTCCTGGTTTACCCCCAAATACAGATTCTATATCGATTGTGTGTAGCAACAGGAATTAACTGGCCAGCTTGTCAGTTGAGAGACTGGCCCAAAGGCGCCCAGTTTGCATTCTTGCCTAATGTGAGTCTAGAACTCACAGACTTCTGGTGATTGGCCCAGAAGCATCCAGTTTGCATTCTTGCCTAATGTGGGAGTAGAATTCACCGTCTCCTACTGATTGGCCTAAAGTCACCCAGCCGGCTTTCATGCCTAAAGCGGAACTAGAAATCACTGTGCCCTGGTGATTGACCCAGAGTCATCCAAGCCAGTTTTCATGCCTAAGTGGGACTAGAACTCAAGAGCTTCCTGCTGGATTGGCAGAAAATCACCCAGCCAGCTTTCATGCGTAAGGCAGGACTAGAACTCACCATCTCCTGGTGTCTAGCTGATGCCTTCACCACTAGACCGATTGAGTGATTGCCAGTGAAGTTTTGGAATCCACCATAGCTCTGTTTTAGCTGACCAACCCTCGCTTCCATCTTGATGACGCAGATTACCGAAGGACAAACCTATGCAAAGCACCTCCTGTTGACCTCTCAAACCCCCCTGGGGAGCCCACCTGCGCGCCCCCCCCCACTTTCCTCCTCCTGCAGCTACTCACCAGCCAACCTTTGCCGGTTGAGAGTTTGAGAATTTCACTTCCTGCCAATTTTGATCCGTAGAAATTCTGTGGCGGTTTCTCGTCCAGGAACCTCTGGGCTCGGATGTCGTAAAACAGCAAGGAGCCCTGTCCCGTCCCCACCGTGATGATGTGTTCGTAGAAGCTCACGGAGCGGATGCCTGTTGCGGAAGAAGGACGGAGGAGGCGTTATATGGGGACCGGAAACAGATCCTGGCCCTATAGCTAGTCCTTGACCTATGACCACACTTGAGCCCACAACTTCCACAGCTAAGCGGGATAGTTGTTAAGCGAGTCTTGCCCGGGTTTTACGATTTTTGCCACTGGAGTTAAGCAAGTCGTTGAACTCAAGTGAACGACGCGGTCATTAAGTGGATCTGGCTTCCACTGTTGACTTTGCTTCTCAGAAACTCCCCAAGGCTGCAAATGAGACTCCCCAGGATACTGCAACCATTGTAAATACAGGGAAAGAAAGGGGAGGGGAGAGGAGAAGGAAGGAAGGAAGGAAAAGAAAGAAAAAAAGAAAGGATAGGATAGGATAGAAAAGAGCTGGAAGGGACCTTGGAGGTCTTCTAGTCCAGCCCCTTGCTCAAGCAGGACAACCTATACTGTTTCAGATAAATGACTATCTAGTCTCTTCTTAAAAAGAGGGAAGGAAGGAAGGGAGGGAAAGAAGGGAGGGAGGGAGGAAGGAGGAGGGAGGGAGATCCCTAAACATCTGCAGGGCATCAAGTTGGAAAACAAAAAGAGCTGGACCGCCACACATTTTTCATACCAAACCCGAATGTTCCAGGGAAGGCATCCTTACCACTTCCTCGCTCTCTGGAGCAGACAGACTTAACCTTGTGGGAAGGCTGTCGGGGGTCTAGGAGAGAGACGTGGGCCTGAGACCCCACGGCGTACACCGACCACTCCTGACCATAGGCCAGACACACGTTTTCCCGGCAGTAGGGTAACTTGGTGGAGAGGAGCTGCAAAAGCGAGAAAGGGGAAAAAAACTTGATGAAACTCGGAGGACACCACGAACCACAGAAAATCTGAAGGACGTTTAAATAAGCGAACCCAAATCAGAACCACTTCTGGATATATTTTACAACTGGACGACATGAACACCATCCATAGCGGAGATTTCGCACAAGGTACACAATCCAGGGCACGCATAATAACACAGGCTACTTCCCCCAGTCAAGAGTTGAGGTTGGCAGGCTTAAGCTTATAGGCCAGGGCTGTCGGCTGGCCCCTCCAGCAGCCAAATAAGAGGAGGAGGAGGAGGAGGAGGCGTGGGAGTCAGGGCCAGCATCAGCACAACCTGAGAGCTCCGAGGGGGAAGAGGGAATGGAGCTGGCAGAGAGAGAGAGACAGACAGACAGACAGACAGAGGCAGAACCTGGGACATGCATCAGATGGAGAGTCAACAGCCCCCAGGTCTGGAGGTGGCTGATGAGGAAGAGGAGGAATAGCTGGGTCCAGTGTCTGACGCAAGGATGCCCAGAAGGCAGAGGAGAGGAGAGCAGTGGAAATCTATGGGCCAGTTCTTGGGATGGAAGAGCCACCACTGCTAGTGGAGCCCCTCCCTCGCTCTGGGGATAAAAGGCAGGGGGTGGAGATGAATAGATGTGGCAGACAACTATTCATCTCCCTGCCAGGCGGACTTGTTAGCCTGCGTTGAGAGAGAAATTTTTCACCGGGGCTGCTAGTGCTCCTAATAAAGGAATCTTTGAGTGTTAACTTCAGAGGGTTAGATCTTCTGTTTGAGCAGGGGGCTGGACTAGGAGACCTCCAAGATCCCTTCCAGGTGGATTCTGAATTGATTCTGATTAATAGTATTCCTAAATATTGGCACTGGCCGTTGTAACTTTCTACAGTCATTAAGTGACCGGTCATAAATCAAGGAGTACCTGTAACGCAGAAATTTGCATCACAGATCACAAACTTTGAATTCAAAAAACACACAATTTTCGACTCTGATTTTATGCTTGCAACTTCAGTCAACAAACGTTTCCTTATTTTCTCCCTTGGAAATGTGTACAGAACATTTTGACGAGAGGTCAACTTTTACAACACAACAGAATTTTGCTTTTTGAACGCACAACTCTTTGAGGACTTAAAATAATTTTGCCTGATGCCACCGTGCTCTTCTTATGCTCTTTCTCAAAAACACAAAGATATTCAAAGAAATAAACCCAGGAGAAAAAAATTGTGAGTCCCCACAACGAAGCAAAAGAGGATCGCATCCTAGATTCAACAGCTGGAAAAGAGCCTGAATGCTCTTTGTAGCTTTTCAACCAAGTGGCCAAGAAATGCTACGGTCACATGAGCCCTACTTCCCCCACTCCCCCCAAATGCATCTAAGGGTCAGCACAACCCAGCACAAAGCCAAAGTTCTCCCTTACACCCAAACCAGGAAATTCTACTTTAATTTTTAACCTGCTGCGTTCACTGATCCAATGGAAAATCCTTCTTGTCCAAACTGAGGGCAGGACAAGAAGCGACGGATGGAAACTAATCAAGGAGAGAAGCAATTTGGAATTAAGGAGAAATGTCCTAACGGTGAGGACAATTAAACAATGGAACAGCTTGCCACCAGAAGTTGTGGGCGCTCCATCACTGCAGGTTTTTTAAAAGAGACTGGACAGCCATTTGTGTGGGATAGTGTAGGGTTTCCTGCCTGAGAAGGGGGTTGGACTAGAAGACCTCCAAGGTCCCTTCCAAGGTAAACCGTTCTGTTGTTCTATTAACTTCTGTGTGCAGGTGTGTGAAGGGAGTTACCTTGGACAGCATGTGTTCTGCTTTCCAGAGGTGGAAATATCCGTCCAGAGAAACAGCTCCCAGTTCCTGGAGGAGAAAAAATATTAAGCGTTCAGACGACTGGGACGTGAACGTTTCCACTTGCACCCCTAATAATTAGCCATTTTGCTTTTTTCTGAAAACAGAGGCTGAGTTCGTATGCAGGTGGTCCTCGACTTACGACCACAACTGAGCATGAAATTTCCATTGCTAACCGAGACTGTTGTTATGTGAGCTTTGCTCCTATTTTACGACTCTCTTCTCACAGTTAGTGAGTGAATCCCTGGGATGTTAAGTGAGGAACATGGTCATTCAGTGAATCTGGCTTCCCCCACTGACTTCGCTTGTCACGAGGTCGTAAAAGGGGATCACGTGATCCCGGGATGCTGCAAGCGTCATAAATGTGACTCAGTTGCCAAGCAACCGAATTCTGATCACGTGACCATAGGGAAGCAAAACAAAAACAAAAGTATCCAGTCGTAAGTGTGAAAACCGCCTTTTTTTCAGTGCTGTTGTAACGTCAGTCACTAAAGAAATGGTTGTAACTTGAGAACTCCCTATATTGCAGAAATCACCCGATTGCCTGGCTTTGGCTTAGCAACATGTGAATGTAGTCGCTGTCACGTCTAAATGATGGTTTGCGGCAGTGGTGAAATCTTAAAAAAAAAAATCCTACCGGTTCTGTGGGTGTGGCCATGTGACTGGGTGGGCGTGGCTATGTAGTCATGTGATTGGGGGTGTCAAAAGACAGAACCTCATTTTAACAATGTCCTGCTGGAGCAGGGGGGGGTTGGACTAGATGACCTCCAGGTCCCTTCCAGCCCTGGATTGCTGTGCTCTTTCAAGGTATCCTCTGAAGGTGCGTCTAGTGCCAGGTTTGTGGTTCTTCCTTCCTCCCCTTTTTCCCTTCTTTCCTTCCTTCCTTTCTCTTTCTTTCCTTCTTACTTTCTCCCTTCCCTCCCTATCTTTCTCCCATCACTCCCCCTTCCTTCCTTCCTTCCTTCCTTCCTTCCTTCCTTCCTTCCTTCCTTTCTTTCTTTTTCTTTACACCCCCCATTTTTGGCCTAGCAGGCTTCAGGGAAGCCTCCCTAC
>JANHFT010051133.1:0-11852 GCA_032467955.1 Pseudoxenodon macrops | reverse complement strand
TTTGGGGGGCCTGGCCCCCCCGTGGCCCCCCCGTGGCTACGGCCCTGCCACCTGGGACAACCTCTACAGTGGGACCTAACCCCGCAAGAGGCATTTGAAACACTAAAAGAAATGTTTGCAAAGGAACCAGTGCTGAAACATCCTGACCCCAAACAATCCTTTGTTATTCAAGCAGACGCCAGTGGCATGGCAGTGGGAGTGATTCTACTCCAAAGAAACCGCCAAGGAAATCTACAGCCCTGTGCCTACACCTCCCCTAAGCTCAGAGACACAGAGAGACGATGGGCTGCTTGGGAAAAAGAGGCTTTCGTGATGAGATTGACACTGCTAACCTGGCAACACCTGCTGGAAGGGAGCCAGAAACTGTTTGAAGTCTGGACCAACCACAAAAATCTGTAGGCCCTTAGGACCCCACAGAAACTATTGCCCAAACAAGTCCATTGGGCTCAATACTTCCACCATTTTAACTTTAGCATTTTAACTGCTAAAGCACACCCCAGAGGGAGGAACGTTTTAGCTGTTGCCCTCTCCTGCATGCCCCAGTACAAATGAGAGCGGGAGCAGGTAGTGGATGCCATCGTTCCTCCTACTCAAGTAGCTGCCCAAGTGACCACCAGATGACAACACCATGACTGACAAGACCAATCAGCGAGCGACCTAACTGCAAAACTCAAAATCAAACTACTAGCAGACCTCTGGTACTGAGACAATCAACACATCTTGACAAAAAGAGATGAGCTCACATGGAAGGGGATGTTCCAGTTCCCTACACACCCTAATCCTCCAGAAAAGCAACCACACTAAACTGGTGGGCCACTTCAGGTTTCTAAAGACTTTACACATGGACAGTTATGTGAAAAATTGCACCATCTGCACCACAATGAAGAAATGACCAGGAAACCCTCCCAGACAGCTGCAACTGATAGCAGAACCAATGAGACCATGCAAGGAGATTGCAATGAACTTTATAGTGGAGTTGCCAAAAAGTAGCCCTGTTCATGGCTAGATTCTGGAGGGTGTTCTTGTGGTCCATTGGTTCATCAAAGGGCCTTAGCTCAACCTTTCATTCGAGTACCAATGGGGGGGTGGCAGAGAGACTGAATGGCATGGTAGAGCAGTGCTACGTGAGGTGCAACGTGAACTATCCGCAGTCCAATGGGACGGACCTCCTGCCTTTTGCTGAGGTCGTGTACAATAATGTGGTTCACAGTAGCATAGGACTAACTCCGTTCAAAGTAGTGAGTGGCATGGACTTTGTTCCAATGTCTGAGTATCCAAGGGATCCCTCTTCCTCAGTCAGTTTGACCGATTGGATGTTAATGCTGAAAGTAACCTGGGAGAATGTCAAAAACGTGCTAGGTAAAGTGGCACAAACCTATAAGAAGCAGGTAGATAAACACCGAGCTCTGCAACAGCCATTCTAGTTGGGGGAGGAAGTCTACCTCTCCACAAAATATTTGAGATTAAAACTCCCTAGCAAGAAACTGGGACCAAAGTTTATGGGACCATTCCCCATAGTGAAGATCATCAATCCAGTCAGTGCAATTGAAATTGCCACGAGTGCTAGGGAAAATACACCCGGTATTCCATAGTAGCCTCTTAAAAGCCATGGTCAGATTGACCTTGAGGCCATTACCCCACGAGCCCCCAGACCCCATGGTCATAGGGGGCCAAACCCATTATGAGATGCAGCAAATCCTCGATTCAAGGTGGCACAGGAGACAGCTCCCATATTTAATTAACAGGAAGGGTTACCCCTTATCAGAGGCCTCTTGGGTAAAGAGTAGGAACATCCAGGCCAATTGCCTTATAGCAAAATTCTGTGCAGAAAATCTAAACAAGCCTGGGGAAGATGCATCCCTAAATCCTATACCTGTACTCAAATTGTTTTTGCTTTGCACAGTTCACCTTCAGGAAGTGAGGGGAGCCAAATGTCAACTCGCAAAAGCATTTCTAGTCTGCTCTCAAGTTGCCATTAGAAGCAAGGGGAGGGGAGCACATTCCACATATACCTTCTTCAAACTTTGAATCTCAGATTACCAAAGCCAGGTTGTCCATGGGAGTGCCTTGTTAGAGAATGTGATTTATAACACAGACTGAAAGGAGGGGGGAACAGTGTCAAGGGTGAGCCGTAACTTACGTGCGGGCAGAGCAAACCTCACTTGAGTAGATGCCAGCATGCTGCTCCTAATAAATCATTGGATTCCTTTTGAAACTTGGGTCAATACTCATGAGTTAATTAGGGCATCTGTCAGTACCTTGACAAATGCTGGTTGCGTGTGGCTCCTGATGGTGCTGAGAGGTGGCACACAAATGCTGCTTGCACACGGCTGCTCCTGGTGAGGGGAGGCAGCAGGACATCGATGGTAAGTGCAGTTGCTGTCAGTGTGGGAGGTTGAATGATGGTGGCATGCAGCATCAGGCTGGCATGCCATTGCTTGTGCCACCTGACTCTGGCCTAATACCGAATGGGCAGTTCGCCTGCCAATCCCCCGCCTCACAACCAATCCTGAAGACCAGATGCTGAACAGGCAGTTCTGCATCAGGTCCCATCCACTCACCACGTGCCACCACCATTCGCCATTATTGTCGCTTGCCACTCGATTGGTAGCTTCTTGTCTTATGGACAGTGTCTAGGTGAATGGGCTGGGCCAAAGGGCAAGGGGCAGAGAGGCAGGGCCCATTGGCCTGGAAGAATTGCTTACAGTTCATTTTTAAAAAGTTGATTCTGCCTTCTAAGGTATTAGTTACCCTATTAACTAATTGCTAAATCTGAAAATTGTTCTTCCACCTTATTTTTCAAGAGAGTGGCAAATAAGTTGAAGAGCATGAGGCTGAACCCTGAGGTAACACACTTAATATTTCCCTTCAGCTTAACGAGGAACCCTTGATGAACAATCTTACAATAAGATTTCGGAGCCAGGTGTGCATGGGCATTGATTTAATTTATTTTGAATTTATTTATTTATGTCTTTTTCTAGTGAATTTAGAAGCTGCCCAACTCCAGAATGATTTTGGGTGGCTTACACTTAAAATCAAAGAACCTAAACATATGGATAGACAAAGCCAGAACCAATCACCCCAGGCTCTACAAAGGCTCTCTCTCAAGGCCCAGAATGACGCCAGGTTTTTAACTACTTGTGGCACATCATCAGAGGTGGAGGGGGTGGGAGGAATGGTCAAACTGAATGATTACAGCATATAAAAACAAAGTCTTATATGGACTATGTACATAAAAGAAAATTGTTAGATCTCCACAAATAAACAAGACAATTATATTTGGTACTATTGTTTATAACCCATACATCCAGAAGGACTATTGGAATTATGTAGACAACAATCAACAAATAATTTCAATAACCTCAGAATCATAGGGCTGGAATTAAACTGAGAAATCTTCTAAGTAAAATCAGATTATGGACCATGTATTGCAACATTTCAACTAAAAACAATGATCACATGCTTCAAAGTAATTACATTAAGGCCAACGCTTCAGATATATCACCAAACTTTGTGCAGTGTTGGGATGTGGTTTAAGACCTGTGCGGATGCCCCACATGCTCAGCGGTCCACCCCGCCCCACCTTCCACCCCCAAATTATGCCCCACTGTGAGACACACATCTTACTGGAGACTTGCAGCTCTGTGGTGTCTGTCGGCTGGCCTGTGCAGGGAAACACCTTGCACAATAAAGAAAAAACATTGGGCTTGGCCCTCTCCCCACACACTTTCCTTTGGCTTGCCTGGGCTGTCTGCCATCCCAGAACTATGCTGTGCCTCCACAGCAACAGGCTGCCGCCACCACTTCATGCCTGGCTGCACAGTGTGCACACATCTGCCTGCCCTCCTGAAGCACCATTCATTTTCTTCTTTTTCCTGTTGCAAAATGAAAGCAAATGGCAGTGGGGTTGCTTTGGGAGGGCCAGCAGATGTGTGCAGCCAGGTGGGGAGGGAGAGTGGTGGCGGCCCCTTCTAGGTACAGTGCACTGAGGCAAAAGCAGTGGCCTATTACTGTGCCATGGCACGCCTGTTGCTGAGGAGGCATGGCATAGTTCCTGGATGGTGGACAGCCCAGGCAAGCTCTGCCACCACTGGCAGCTTCGGCGCCTCTCACTCTGCTTCTTCACCAGTGAGAAGTGCCACTGCAGCCAAGCCTCCTTCCCCCGGAGCCCCAGATTCCGTGGGCCGAGTTCCCAGAGTGGCGCAGGTGGCCGGGTGAGAAGCCAGTGGGCTGCTTTAGAGTCCCAAGCCCCCCGGAGCTGATAAAGGAGGCATGTGGGCCTGGATGGAAGGTGGCCTTTTTTCCAGCATCCCCCTGCCCTCTTTGGATTATCCTGCAGGGGGTAGGCTCTACTTTTGCATAAATGGGGTGGGTCAAGTGAATGGGGGACTGGTTTGGGGGCATGGCCAGTGAGGCCCCACTACTGTTCAGTGAACTAGGCCACATGTCCACCACCGGTTCAGGCAAACCATCCCGAATCAGTAGCATTTCACTCCTGCTCTGGGGTGTAATCCATTCGGTCCTGGTGTATTCATCAAGTTCAGACAAGTATTCTCTTACTGTTTTTTTGCTTATTTTAACTTTCGTTTCCAGTCTTTTTTTTTTTTTTTGCAGTTATATTTCTGGTAGGTTGGGCTATAGCTTCTTTTTGCGTGAAGACCGAATACAAAGAATGAGTTAAGCAGCTCTGCTTTCTCTCTGTTACCTGTTACATCCTTGCTGTCTTCTCTCTTTACTGGATCAACTGTTTCCTTGATTTTTTCTTGTTATTTATATGTTATTTAAAGTGTGTTACACTTTAAAATGATAATATTTAGCTTTGGATTCCTAGAAGAAAAATTTAACTTTTCTGAAGAGCTTAAGACCAAATCAAGTTTTTTTGCATGTGGTCCAAAGCTTGGTAGTGTCAAAAGACAATGCCTTCAATTTCCCAGCTGGGAGAAACAGATGACACTGGAGAAAGAAGATGACACTAAAGAATGAAGCCACCAGCTTGAAAAAAGGATTTAATTGATGAGCAGAAGTGACACAAAGTGTGGTCTGGGACAGCTGATCAATTGGTTTGGTGAGTACAAGATCTTTATACCATTTACTGTGTTTTGTAATCTTGAAATTTGCATTTATGTACCTTTTATTATTTAATTGGTGTTGGGTTTTTTTTCTTGTTATGAAAAGGCTCGTGATCTGTCTCAGGTTTGGGGGAGTGAAAATCTTAAGTATCAGCTTCCTTGGTCCTAATCCTGTCAAGTAAATGTAATTGATTTTATCCTGCTAACTTTTGTCTATCTATTGCTCTTAATGTGTCTTCTTCAATGAATGGGAAGGCTTGAGTCATTGTTTCTGCATTTCCTCCATGACTGGGGAAGCTCAAGTTCATGAATGAAACATTGTTTCCATTCTTAAGCTTGGCCTCGCTTCAAAATAGACTGCGGCTATTTCCTATGAAAGAGAGAAAAACCCGGAGATCATTTTCTTTTATTCTTTAGCAGCTTCTGTGGGGTTTTTTCTGACTTCAGATTATTTTCTGTGATTGGGGAGGGGGATAAGGGGAGATGGGTGGGGCTTGAATTTACTACAGTGGTTAGCCTGAAATTATGGTTAGCTTGAAAGTATGGTATAATGGATTAAGCAAAACTTAACCTAAACTATTTCTATCAATCTCACCACATCCTCTTAATATGAATATGCATAAGTACTCCCTGGACTTTATAATCTAAAGTTCTTGAGAAAAATGTGAAATCAATATTTCTGGAGGACAATTTTTTTTAGTGGGCAGCTCTTGGCTTTAGAAGTGCCAAGAGCTGCCCTCTGGATGTCTATCGAGCATCCTTTAAAAATTAAGGATGCCTCAATATAAGAATTGAAGCATCATTAATTATTGAAAATATCTCAAGTAATGGAATTAGAGAGGGTAAATAAGATGGTAAATATTGCTAAACCATCATTACCTGCTAAATAGCTTTTAATCTTTTTATTCTTCTTTTTAACTGTGTGCTTAAGGTTCTGAAAGAATTGCTTGTGCTACACTATTAAAAGACAAAAAGAAATCTCTTCATAAGTATCCACTGAAGTGCCGAAGGGGGCCTCTAACCTCTATGTAACAGCTGACTCAGGCGAAGAAAGTGGAGAAAATGAAAAAAAAATGAAGAGGCCTTGAGAATGCCTTGGCAGAATCTACTAACACTCCAAAACGAAGGAAAAGTGACATGGATGATCATAAAAGTGAAGCACTGCTAAGAAACTCCTGCATCTTTTATTATTTGGGTTGCTGATAGACTAAAGTAACAAGCAAAGGCTTCATTCTAGCTTGACATAAGCAAACTTCAGGCATGACAAGTGACAGGGAAAAGGGTTATTTAATCCCAGCTCTGCAGGCATCTCTTTTAGATCTTCTTTGAATACTTCCATCTCATCTGGTTAAGATTTTGCAAATGTTCCTCTAAGGAGTCAAAGAAATTGTCTTGATTCATTACCTGGAGGCTGTCTGTATCTGATACTGGGGTAACAAGCTTGAGCAAAATGGAGTAGCTGCTGATCCAGAGGTTAGCAGATTTCAAGGGGGCTGCAGTGTTGGCTCTTGATGCAACTGTGCACTTTTGCCACCTGCTGTCATCCTGCACTCACATTTCTTACTGGAAGACAAATGGAAGGTGTGGCAAGGAAACCTTTTCCAACTTTGGCTGGATGCATTAATTGTGGTCTTCCTGGAACTGATATGCTGCCAATAGATACTTATGCCTTTGTCAATTCTTAATTGAAGCAGTGCAATAAAAATCAAGAAGAGCTTCAATAGCTTCAATTGCAGCATTTGGGTTGTCTTATTGACTTTTTTTCATACTGTAGTGGAACTGCTATAGTCAACTTACTCTTTCTGTATGAGCACACTAATGCAAATATAGTTTTTACTGGATCTTGCTGAATTATATCCTCTTTTCATATTTGCTTTATTTAGTATATAATTCCAATTTACTTAATCTATTATCCTCCTCAACTTAATTCTTCTTTAGCAAGCAGAAACTATTTTTCTGAGCTTTGCCTATGCTATTTTAAGTTCCCAAATTTTCATTCCATGATTTGTCAGAAACTGGAAGAAAATGTCAAAAATCACAATGAGCTGGTTGCCAAGCACCTAAAATGCAATAATGTAACCACAGGTGTGTATGCAACATCATAACTTTCAAATCAAATTTTAAGTAGCTTGCAGGGTAGGGCATTATCATAAGTGGAGAACTAATTGCACTTTGGAACTGAAGAAATTAGCAGTAATGAAGTTCAGGTGTTAAAAATAATTAAATGTGAGAGGTATCTCAATGGAGTTCTGTGATTTAAGAGGAGTGAATTCACTTCAGATTCTCCTTAAAAAGCTTATTAATTATAGAAGTTGAATAAGTTGTTACTTATTATGGTATGTCAAGAAACAGTTGAGGGTTTGGCTGGTTAGTCATGCTAACTGAAAAGCCACAGGTACAGAAAGCACTTTCTGGTAAACCATCTTTATTTGAATTATGAAAATTATAAGGATAGATCTGTTTGAGTGGACTAACATTTGACAATTAATTCTAATACATTTAAACTTCTGAACTACCCAATTTAAAATGCTAACGTTCTTATTATTAGCAAGTTTCCACACCATCATGATTTGCCAAAGTAGGTGCCAACATTTGTTATTATTGCCTTAATTACAGTTTCTAATTATAACATTTCTTCTTCAGTTAAATTATAGAGAACCAATGAACTGAAAAGCTATATAAAACTTGATTATAATAAAAAAATCAATATTTTGACATGTGGGGACAAGCTTTCAATAATTCAAGTTTTCAGCACATAGTTTTTCATAAAGTAGCATTTACAGACATTTCTAAATTCTCATTTTACTATGACTGTGGAATTAAAATAATAATACTTGTTTTATTTCTCAAGGGTGATTTAATGTATATGTCAGACTGTTATATACTGAGTCTCCGATTATGCTTTCTTTTGCATGTCAAAAAGAAAGAAAGAGCACTCTTACTTCAGGGAAACTATATTCCATGGATCATCATTAATTCTGAGATTTCAAAATCATATACCTTTTTATGCATCTGAAAAGGAGAAAAGAAGGAAAGGAGATAAAAATAAATAACTTTTTAAAACCAAATAAATAAAATAAACCATATGTGGCAAAATCCAGGATATATCAATCTATTAAAAATAGTTTGTTTCCCATTTAAAAGGGCATGTGTAACACTTTTCTGAGCGAAACTTAATTCAGCAGGGTTTACTTCTGAGTCAGCCAAGAACTGTGTTTGGACAAAAGGGAAGTTGATAGATGGAAAAGGAGGGGAAATGTCACTTATTCTTTGAACAATTATGATTAATTTTTTAAAAATTCATTTAAATTGATAAGCATATATTGTTTATTCCAATTAATTAGCTTATTAATAAAATAAAAATGAAAAATAACAACTGTTAAAGATATCAGAAGTTTAGAGCCTATAAAAAAGTAAATGTTTCCCCATGGAGTCATGTCTCACTGTCGGTCAGTGGTCATCTCCATTTTTTTGAAGGAGCCAGAGTTGTCCAAAAATGCTTCTGTGAGCCCAGGTGGCATAGTGGTTAGAATGCAGTACGTGTAGGCTACTTCTGCTGATTACTGGCTGCCAGCAGTTTGGCAGTTCGGGTCTCACCGGCTCAAGGTTGACTCAGCCTTCCATCCTTCCGAGGTCAGTAAAATGAGGAGCCAGATTGTTGGGGGCAATAGGCTGACTCTGTAAACCACTTAGAAAGGACTGTAAAGCACTTTGAAGCAGTATATAAGTCTAAGTGCTATTGCTATTGCTACCCTCCCATTACAATGGTATATACTAATCCACTTGCATTTGCGTGCTTTCAAACTGCTAGGTTGGCAGGAGCTGGGGCAAGAACAGTTCACCCCATTATGTGGTACTTGGGTCTCAAACTGCCAATCTTTCAGTTAACAAGCCTGGTGTTCTTGAATTTTTTAATATTATGATAATCAAAGACTGCAGGAAGTAACTAAATAAAGAAGTTTGGGCAGTGGGGCACACAGTCAAATAGAGAGAATAAAAATGTCCACTTCAGCAAGGTTTTTGAATACCATAGCAGTGTGCTATGGTATAGTTTCTCATAGAATGTACTGTAGACTCAACTAATGGATTTGCTTAGCAAAAGTTACAATGGGAAATAATAGGGGGTGAGAATACTTGAAGTATGAAGAAAGGCAAGAGCCCTGAAAGATCATATGCTGCAGGGGTGGGTTATAACTTATCTCGCCACTGGTTCGCTGCCTCCCACGCTGTGTGGGCGCGCCTCATGGGCACGCACATGTGCAGTAGAAAAAATTCCAAAAAAAGAGGCCAAAAATAAGATGGCGATGCATGCACAGTGCCGGAAACTCGGCTTCTGCGCATGCACAGAAGGAAAAAAAAAACCAAAAAATCAACAAAATATTTGTTTTTCAAAAATAAAATTCAAAAAAAGGTGGCGGCATCCACGGATCAGAACCAGCTCCATGACATCACCAGCAGCTTACTACCTACTCGGTAGAACCAGTCCAAACCAGTAGGAACCCACCTCTGATATGCTACCCTCTGAACAGAAATCAGAAAAAAACCAAGGAAGCATGCCCAGGAGAAGCAATGGTCTGGAATGAATTCAATTGTAAGCTCTCAGAGGTTCAGCAGAGGCAGCTCAACTTTCTTTATGAGGAACCCACAGTGCAAAATTCTGACCACAGAGATCAGCAGAGCAGAGAATATGACTACTCTGTCCAGTGGTGGGATTCAATTTTTTTTACTACCAATTCTGTGGCTGTGGCTTGGTGGCTGTGGTTTGGTGGGCATGTAATTGGGTGGGCATGGCTGGGTGGGCATGTGATTGGTGGGTGTGACTGGCTGGTCATGTGACTGGGTGGGCATGGCCAACTTTACATCACTCATATCAAGGGGCACTTCACCCAGACCCTCTCCTCCCAGCCACTCCTTGTCACACCTGGCCTCAACATATCTATAGTTCTGTAAAAATGTTGTTCACCTTTTTTTGACTTTATTATCTGCATCTACATACTATAGATGTACTTTCATGGACACTGAAAGGAGAAAATGCTTTGCCCAAGAGTGTGATAGGCAGGTCACAAAACAGGCTTTTTTCTCCAAGTTTTTAATTTTTTATCAAAATATCAAATCAATGTGGGAACAGTGTGGCAACTGGGTGTCATAAATACTAATACAAATAATACTAATCAAGTTAATCATAATCCTTACCGTCAATCCATTTGTATATTTCTAATAATAATGCATAGTTATATTAATTTATAGTCTATCATTATTCAATTATTCCACATTTTCTCTTATTACTTTCATTTTATGATGTAAAAGATCTACACTAATATTCTCCCTTTTCTTGTTTCTATCACTTATTCTAGCTTTTGATCCTCTCACCATTTATTAAGAAGCTTTTCCTTTCTTTCTTGTCTAACTTCTGATCATGTCACCTACTTAAAAAAGGAAAGATGGAAAAGGGAAGAAGAGAGCAAAAGAAAAGAAAAATTAACTAATGACAACAACAAAAATCATCCATCTATCATCTCTTGCCCATTTCAGTACTTTATTTGCTGTGCTTTACAAGAAAAATAGGAAAGAAGTAGAGTAAATCAAAACAGCAATATAAAAATAAAAAGGAAATCATCTATCCATCATCCCTTGCCCACTTCAATATTTTAATTGCTATGCTTTTCTTTTGGACTTGCCTCCCAAATTCCTCTCTTAAATCTACTTCTTGGATATTTAATCTAGGTATTCGTCCCACCTCTACCCTTTTCCACTGCCTAATTTCTACCATTTCTACCATTGCCCCTATCTTGCTTTCAAACCTATCTGCCTCCTCTAATATATTCTCCCCTTGGTTTAATTCATCAACCATTATTATTTCCACTGTTGCCTCCTCTTTGTCTTCCTCCTTCTTCATTCCTTTCTTCATTCCTTCTGTTGACTCCTCCTTTTCCTGGGCGTCTTGGTCTTTACTTAGCATTTTCCATTTTTTCTATAATCTTAAATTCTTTCGCCATAATGTTTTTTATGTTTTGAAAAGGTAAATCCATCCATTGTACAATTCCACCCATCTCTCCTTTATTAGGTACCTTGTTTTGTTTTAAAAGTTCAATTTTTGTCCAACAGTACAAGAACTATTTATTCAGTCTTTAAGTTACCCTTCAAAGAATGCATTAGACCCAATTCTTCATGTCCCATTAACAATCAGTTCCATTTAAATAGTTCCAGAGTGTGCCTGAGTTGGCTCCCAGCATTCCTAGTAAGCAGCCCCGCCGCCCCAGCTCAGTCACACCTCACCCTCCTCTCAGGCTTCCCTTGTGAGCCCTATCATCTTCTTATCCACCTTCACTGCTGTTGCTGCTTCCATGAGTGCATGTGCGTCTGGTGAGCTCGCCTGCCTGCCTGCCTGCCTGCCTGCCTGCCTGCCTGCCTGCCTGCCTGCCTGCACCACGGTTGCCGCAAGGAGAGAGAGATCTGAACGGCTCTGAACAGTGAGCACCTGGTGCAGATGAAGGAGGAAGGGAAGGCTACAGCCATGCCTGCCTGCCTGCCTTTTGGATCTCACTCTCCTTGTGGCAACCATGAGGCAGGCAGGCAGGCAGGCAAGGGAGCTGGCCAGTAGCCAGGCACATGTGCGCTCATGGAAGCAGCAGAAAGTAGAGGAGAAGAAGATGGGATGCGCGAGGGAACGCTAGCTCAGGCGCACAGGCAGGGCTCCATGGCATGCTCTGCTCCTCCTGTGCGCAGAGAGAGAGAGAGGAGGAGAAAAGGAGCCCAAGCCGAGCCTCCCAGTCCTTTCCAGCC
>JANHFT010051055.1:0-11857 GCA_032467955.1 Pseudoxenodon macrops | reverse complement strand
ATAAAAGCAGCTGTACTGACTCACACACAAAATGGCACCAGCAACAGATTTAACAGATTTAAGAGTTTTAACAGGACAGGTTCTATGATGTCACCAGCTGCTTGCAACCTAGTCTATAGAACCGGGCCGAACCGGGAGGATTTCACCCCTGCCCCAGACTCCACCTTCACCATTTTAATAAACAACAGAAGATTGTTCTACTTGTGCAAGATCCAAAGTGCTTTTGAATCATGTTCAAAATGCAAACAGTTCTATTATTTGCACTTGTGGAGAATATTTACAAATGTGAAATGAAAATCTGATTATCTGTAGAAACAATGCTTCCAACTGTTTCTTCTTGGAGAATATAAAGAATTAAGCCCAATTTTTGAAAATCAGTATCACAGATGTTTTTGGTATGATGAAAAATGCGATACAAAACATTTCTTGAGAATTTTTTTCTTTATTATTCAGACAAAAAGCAACTTCTGGTTTAAGCAACACTCCTTATAAATATTATTTACAGATAGATAAGCTTCGTTCTAACTGTCCCATTTTCTCCTGCCTATTTCTGTATTAACAGGAAGGAAACCATGGTTTGAGATTTAAAATACACTATGTAAATGAAACTTTCACTCTAAATGAACATTATGTTCTCTAGTTGAATTAATATATATTCAGGTTACTTTGGTTTAATATGTATGTATATCCTCCACTGTTCTAAAGACTCTGTCTATTTAGAGTTATGGAAAAGGCTAAAGATATTGACCCATAATCTTTTCTCAGGCTGGTCTCGGTTCCATTTCTGACTTGTGAAATTTGGTTTCTGTCATCTTGTCTCCAGGTTCTCTTCATAGAGTCCTTTCTGCCAAGTATATTCTGTCCCACATTTGTTCCTACTTTTCTTTAGTGTATATCCTAGCTACAATCCTAGGCTTTTCAGGTTCTCTTGAACTAATACTCTGGATGTGTATCAAATTTGCTGAGATCACTCATGTTCACTGTCAGCATTGATTTTACCAAATGGGTTTTGACAAAATCCAAGCAAGATAGACAGCACTGCAGATTTGGGGACTTTCCTTTCCTTTCTTTCCTTCCTTCCTTCCTTCCTTCCTTCCTTCCTTCCTTCCCCAAGTGGCAGCTTAGAATTCTACAATTATAAAACAGTTTAAAAAACATTAAAACAATAAAAATATTCACAAAATAAGTAAGTACAAATAGCAGCTTTGATGATTAATCAACTAACAGTAAAGACAAGTACCGGGGCCCTTGACACATTCCAAGCCCTAGGCCTCGATACATAATATGTTTTTAAAGCTTTGTAAAAAGCCAAAAGGCTTTTTGAGGGGAGAATATTCCATAAGGCAGGAACTACAGCAGAAAAAGCCCAGCTACTAATTCTCACCAATTGACAGTCTTTAGCTGACAAGATCTGCAACAGGCCCAATCTGTTGAGTTGAATTGGATCGGATGAGTAGAAAGTCTTGGAAAAATACAGTCCCTCAGGTAACCTGTTCCCAAGCCATTTAGGGCTTTAAAGGTGACAACCAATATCTTGAATTATACTCAGAAACACACTGGCAGCTAGTACAGCTCATAGAGTAGTGGTGGTACATATGCCATAGCTGGCACCATTTATTAGCCATGCAACTACATTTTGCATCAATTGAAGTTTCTGAATGCTTTTCAAGGGCACCCCATGTAGAGTAATCTAAATGGGCAGGGGTATTAGTGAGCAGGGCCTCCTGGTCTAAGAATGGGCACAACTAGTCCACTACCCAAAGGTATTCAAAGGTTCTCCTAGTCACAACTGCTATATGCTCTTCAAATAGGAATTGTGAATCTTGGGTGCTCTAGGACTCACAGCTTAACCACTACAGATGGAAGAACCTTCTTTTTGAAAAGTCCAAATGCCAACAACCATTCTATCGTGCCAGGGTTGAGTCAGAACCGGCTTTGCCCTATTCAAACCTGACACTAGGATAGGATGTCCACATCATCGGTCAAGAGACTTGGAATAGAGATAGAAAGCTGGGTGATATCCACATAGTGATTATAACTCACTCCAAAATGATGGGTTACCTTATCCAGTGGCCTCATGTAGGTGTTAAATAGGAGAGAAAATGAACTGAGCCCTGAGGCATATCATAAAGCAAGGGCTGTGGCCTACACCTCTTTCCACCTATCAATACTGGCTGAAACCAACCCTGGACGAAGGAGAACCAGCACTGGCCCAGAAGGATACCATGATTGATGGTTTTGAATACCACAGAGAGGTCAAGAAGAGCAAGGATGGATGTACTACCTCCATCCCAGTCCCATCAGAAATCATCAGAGGTGGGTTCCTGCTGGTCCGGTTCACTAGAACCGGTACTGGGAATTTCCTTCGCTCACCGAACCGGCAGTGACGGCCAGCTGGACATGTCCCTGAACTAGTTTTCTGGCTCAAAATTGGTACTCCAGCCTCAAATTGGTCGAAAAGCAACCCTCTGTGCATGCACAAACTTTCTGCGCATGCATAGAGGGTTTTCACCTGGAAGTGATGAGGGCGCACACATGCGCACTTCAGATGTGACTCCGAACCAGTAGGGTAGGTAAATAGAACTCATTCCTGGAAATCATCCATGAGTATGATCAATACTGTCTTAGTCTCAAACTCTGGTCTGAATCCTGAAAGGGGTCTTTAGTTTTGGATAGGGTTGCTCTTCTCTAACCAGAACTTATGTTTGTTTGTTTATATTTCATATTTCTTAACCATCCATCTCCCTTGGTACATCTTATATACCAAATCTGCAGCCTTTTTGGACTGCAAGAGCCTTGCTGTTTTTTATGCCTTGGTACTCTCCCACCTTGGAACACATTCTACATAAAATTCTCCTTGAAGACGTCCAAAATGTTCCAGTCAATCCAGAATGTAGCAGTGCAGATAGTTATAGTTGCATCAAGATACTCCCATGTTGCAAGCGGCATTGGACTTTTATAGCTTCGATATGCAGCTCAAGGTGCTGGTTATCACCAGGGATGGGTTCTAGCTTACCTCTCTGCCAGTTCGCTTTTTCCCACGCCACATGGCTGCGCCTTGTGGGCGCATGCGTGCTTTGCACAAGCGCGCATGTGCAGTACAAAAAAATTATTAAAAATTCCCCCCAAAAAAGGGCGAAAACAAGATGGTGACGCATGCGCAATGCCGGAAACCCGGCTTCTGCGCATGCACAGAAGAAAAAAACCCAGAATAAAAAAAAAGTTTCTCAATAAAAAAAAATCCCCAAAAAAGATGGCATCACGGACCAGAACCAGTTCCGTAACTTCACCAGCAGCTTACTACCTACTCTATAGAACAAGTCTGAACTGGTAGGAACCCACCTCTGGTAATCACCCATAAAGCTCTTCATGTCATATGGCCTATGTCCATTTTTTTCTGCTCATTCCACAAGATTTGATACAATGGACATATTTTCCTCTATGGAACAATGTCATCTCATGGGATCCCAGAGGTTTGTCTTGTCTCTCATCATCCCTGCCACTTGGAATAGTATCCTGCTGAGATTCAGACAGCTCCAGGGCTGTTGGCTTTCCACAAGGCCTTAAAAACCTGTTTTCTGCCCATTCAAATTGGACTGGGATATTGGACATTGGGTAAACAATTTTGGAATTAGGATATCTTGAGGCTTGACCTTAGTTATGTTTCCCCCCAGCCTGTAGTCTTTTATGTGGATTGGCTATATGGTTCCGTGTTTATAAATTCCATAAATGAATTAATCAAACCTCCAATAGTCAGCACTGTCCAGATATATTTTAGACTCCTAGCCATCATACCTTCTATTTTAAAGTTATCACCAGCACTCCTTATATATTTTTGAAGTAAATCATTTAATTAAATTATAAGATTAAAGTAATACATTATAAACAGAACATTTGTAGCTCAGTGCTTAATTATGAGATCCTTGGTGTTCTCTGGGCTTGGTTGTTCTTTTGCAGATGTTTCCTTATCAAACCAGATAACATCACCAGTGCTACTAGGGTGTATGTCTTTAATCTATGCATGGAATCTGCTTGTCATGTCTTTAATCTATGCATGGGATCTGATTTTAAAACTCTGCCTTCCTTTGTCAGTTCAGCAGCCTCCCTTATCTGTATCCCTTCAGAAATTAACTTAACTCCTGACCTGCTCCCAGGGTCTATTAAAATAATCTTCACTAAAAATAATGTTTCTTTGAGTGTCTGAGCTTCCTTCATGTCTCTATGACAAATTTACAAGGAGGTATGGCCTCTCATTTTATATATTGGTGTCTTGCTCTGTCAGTATTGGTGGGAGTAGTTTTGGTAGTTCCTTGATTAGGCTACTGTTTACTGTTAGCTTGCTTGACAGTACCTTTACTGGGGTACTATTTGCTTCTTGATTGTTGGTATTTGATGTTAATCTTGGTATTTTAATCTTGTTCATCTGGGTATTGAGTACTGTTGAAGAGGTGTTTTGGTCTTTTTGGTTTCTTTTTGGTTTTTTAAGAGCCGAGGTGGTGCAGTGATTAGAGTGCACCACTGCAGGCTACTTCAGCTGACTGCTAGCTGCAGTTCGGAAGTTCAAATCTCACTGGCTCAAGGTTGACTCAACCTTTCATCCTTCCGAGGTGGATAAAAGGAGGACCCAGATTGTTGAGGGCAATATGTTGACTCTGTAAACTGCTTAGAGAGGGCTATAAAAGCATTATGAAGCGGTATATAAGTCTAAGTGCTATTGCTATTGCTATTTTTAATTGTCTCTTCATAGATGTTATTAATGTCTATGTGCCTGTTGATTTGTCAGAGTGCCAGGCTTCCAGGAATTCTTGTGTCTTTGAACTTGGCTTGGTCTAGGATGGTCAGAGTTTCCCAACTGAAACTATGGTTAAGTCTGTCCACATGTGAAATTAAGGAGTTTTCATCATGTCTACTGACTGCTGAATGATGTTCGTGGATGCACTCTGCTGGTCTTCTGTCTGTTGCTTGAATTATACAATTAAAGTTGGGTGTGCCATTGACAGATGATTGCAAAATGCATTAAATTGTCACAAAATGTAAAAAAGATTTTGATTTGAGCTTAATGAGATCTTCACTATATTGTTATTTATTATGGTTTATAATTATACAAAATAAAAAGAAAGAAAAAGAAAGGGAGTTAAATATTTGAATTCTGATTTTCTTCTCTATATTCCAACCAACTTGCAGTATTTACAAACAGATTTCCTTAGAAATTCTACTGTGGTTGTATTTACCTTGCTGGAGGAAGCATTGTGTGTATATGGAAAAAAATATTGTCTTAAGTTTGGTTAAGTTTCTGTTCTGTATACAGTATATGGTGTTAGTTTTGCCATTATTGCATGTTCTCCAAGTTTAAGTTCCCAGTCAGATATCAGATTGTATCTTTCCTACAATATTGGGAAAATATTATTTTCATAGCCATGAGCGCTTATTTCAATAAATTCCTTGTTATAAAATATATATTCTGGAATTAAATCTAGTAAAAATGTGATTTCATTTCAAATTCAATTTCTAACACTCTCCAAATAGTACTACACATATCTTTCCAATACTTTAATGTTTTCTGCATATCTACCACATGTGGTAAAATGTTCCTTCTGTTTCATGGCATTTCCAACATTTGTTACTGAATGATATTTGTATCTTGGAAATTATTGGCAAAGTTGTGCACTATCTGTAAAACATTTTATGCTAATTTTGTTTAAGATTATAAATTGGATTGAATTTGGAATGTTACAGATTTGATCTCTAGTTCCTCCTTCGCAGAAGCAAAAAACGGACTCCCCACAAAGAAACCCCCCTCTTTATTTACACATTGGGAATTGTTGTGTCTTCAAGTTATAATGGCGCCTCACAAGCGTGAATACCGAAAGGCGTTCTCTGACTGGCTGTAGCCGGCCAGCGTTTTGGCTGGAGAACGCAGCCACACGATTGGCCACCCTGTCTGACAGCTGGCTATCAAAGGAGCTGTCAGACTAGAAGTAGTGCCGGGTTTTACTTGTTCTAAGTTGCCTCTCTTCCGTTAGCTGTTTGGTTAGAATAAACGGTTGTTATTGCAGAAACAGCTCGTCTTGCCTCATTCTTTCCTGCCTCAGCTAAGTAAATAATAGGAATTAACTGCATTCACCAACAGAAAGTCCAGGCAAGAGTCCTGCAAGAAGCCAACTGAAACAATAGTCCTTATCAGCTTGTTATGATAAAGGCAAGGTTGTGAGCTCCCAGCGGGGAGGCTGCAAATTAGGTCAGTTCAAACAGAGAAATAGACAAACCTCAGTTCTGGCAAAGCAGTCTTTGTCCCACGAAACACCACAAGGAGCAAACTTTCCAGAAATGTGAATGGTTGTCTACAACAACCAAACCACTCCCCTTTCCTCCTATTTATGCCCCAGCCAGGGAGGGGCCAGTCAGCGTCCATGTTTGTTTTGCTTCCTGAGCTGTCTCATTGTCCTCCATTGTTCACCTCTCCTATTTGCTCTACACACACTTGCATCTGGAACAGATCTCAGCTGTTCCTCCTCCTCACTCATCTCTGACTCCAAAGGCAGCTGCCTCTCTGGTTGGGAAATACCGTACAGCCCTGGCTCTGTCGCTGTGTCCAATGCTGAGCATCCATCAGAGCCTTCCCCAGGCTCCAGAATTGGCCCAAGTTCTTCCCCAATCTCCTCATCATCTGAGTCTGCCACCAGCTCTGCTGGTGGCTGGCGGGCCATAACAGTTCCTCTCATCATTGTGTTGTGTTTGTTTCTCTAAAGTTCTGCATCCATTTTATCCTACATTTTTTATTTCCCCTTGTCAAAGTTCAGTAAGAATTTATATATCATCCTAAGAGTTTATGTTGATTTTTTAAATAAGTTTTAATGACAGTTTCACTTGAAATGACAGATTCTGTCATTTTTCTTAGTGGCCCTATCATTCTCAAGAGTAGATATCATCATTCCAGCACATCAACTGTGATACCTTTATTGAATAGTATTTGCTGTGTCTTTTATCTATTTGTAGAATCTGTTTTTAATACTCTGCCTTTCTTTGCTAGTTTAGTAGCCTCCCTTATTTGCATGTTTTTTTTATTATATAAGAAACTAAGTTAACTCCTGCTCCCAGTTTCTTTACTAATTTCTAGTGTTTCTTTAGGTGTCTGAGCTTCCTTCATGTCTCTATGATAAATTTACAGAAGGTATAGCCAGGGATGAAATCTACTTACCTTCCCTACTGGTTCGGAAGTGCACGCACTGGTAGTTAAAAAAAATTAAATGTTGAGTTGACAGGCACATTAGGAAATGTCAAAGAAGGCATGTAAAACTGTCAAAGAATGGGAGTCTTGAACTACATATTTTGCAATTAATAAGCAAATATTGAAAAAGCACAGTGAGACAATCTATGTACTGACCTGTATTTCCCAATATTAAGCACAAGTACTTTTGTTACGAAGAAACTGTAATTATGGAATCTGGAATATCCATTTCGAGTGTTTTTGTCTCATATTAAAGTCACCAATTTGATCTTTCCCCCCCTACATAGTTCATTTATGTGCTTAGCTAGCACCTATATGATCTAACTGAAAGTCCCTTTTTCCAACCATGGTTCTTAGTTTAGAGGAAATTTTTATCTACAGCAGACTTAGGACACGTGACCCAATCAAATTGGCCCACATATTAGATTAAATGTATCAGACTTCATATTTATTTATAAAAATGCATGTGAGATCTATTAAGGAAAAGTAAAGACCTGGATTATTGAAGCCTGATGCTGTGTTTGCAATATGTTCACAGAAAAAAAAGTAAATGGGAGCTAAGATAGTTGACAGGCTCCTGGAAGGAAGCTTAGAAAATGTGACAGAGAACATTATCACTTCTGTAGTTTCCCATCTGGTGTCTCCTAATATGACATTTTTTTGAACACTAGAAACAGTAGGACAAGCATTTTATGAATAAGGATGCCTATTTATGGCAACATTTTATTATTTTGTTATTATCAACTTTATTTTAAAATTTAAATGTATTCGTTTAAAATGTTTGCCTGTCATTCATCTGTTGAAAGCTTACCAGTAAGATACTTTTTGAAAGTATTTTGGTCTAAACAGAAAGAAATCATTACAACTCTGGTTACAGATATATTAATAACTTCATATCATCAGTAAAATCCTGAATTATGGTAAATATAAATATAATATAATTATCTGATATTATTGCAATATGTTTTTGGTAAATTTTTAATAACTCTTTTTAATATAGCTTTTCACACAGTAGTTTAGTTGAGAAATAGCAGAGAATAATTTTCTCCTTGAAAACCGGTGTTAGTTTTAGTTGCTTACTTCTGTTTTTCTTTGTGCCTTACAGAGGAGAAGCATTTTAATCATTCTTGGTGATGTCGTCATTTCCTCATATTATTTGAGAATAATCCAGGAACCAAACTAACAGATTCCATCCATGCTCAACATGTTCTGGCCTTGTTGTCTGGTTTAACCATAGTTTAATTAAATAACAGTCATTGCTAGCAATTTGTGAAATCACCCAGGCATTGCTATGATTATACAAAGCTGTCTGTATTCACAGTTTATTGCCTCAGCAATGGATGCTATAAATTGTTAAATAAAAGCTTCCGAACTCTTGCACATAAGCATGGCAGATGAAAAATGGAGAGAGAAAGTGCTTTAGTTTGGAACTTGCTACAGTTCATAAAAGGAAATTGTGGTTTCCACAATTAGGCACTCTTATAGCTGTAAAAAAAACACCTTAAATAGTAGTTTCACATTATCTCAACTGTATGCCATGTTGCTCCTCCTTTGATTTTTTCTTTATCTTCTTCTTCAGCTGCCCTAATCCTAACACCTCCATCTGCTAACTGTTACTCTTTTTCACCATTTTCTAATGTTAAGAAAGAGGGAGATATGGATAAGTTGTGTACATATGCAACAGAATCATTTTTGTGTGCCTATTTAGTTGGTCTATTAATTGTAATTAATCATTATCCTTAAACGTAATAATTTAATTAAGTAAATTAATGTCATTAGTGTAGCCCTGCTCTTCTTAGCAATGCAGCCTGAGGCACCAATATTATGGTATGTGGGAATGACCTTGGGAGACAGGAAGAAGAGCCACAGACTAGAAAAATAAAAAAGATATCTCAGTCCACAGAAGGAGAGGGGATAAGGAAAGTATTTCAGATGAGAACCTACCAAATTTTCTGGAGAATAATAGTAGAGGCAAAAATACTTTCAATTTTGCAAGAGTCTGTTAATATAACTTTACAAAGAAGATAATATTGGTACAAATAGTTTATACTTTTTATGTATACTACCTTGAAGGGCTCACAATCACAGACATCTCTATCTGTTATTGGAGAAATAACAAAATAACAAAAAACTTCAGCATTGATTTCAACTGGAAATATCTGTGTATGTAATCTCAATCTTCTTTTCACAAACTAGATGGCATGCAGCTGCCAATCTTTCTAAATGACTGGTGATACAGTACATGATGTTATCAACTTATGATCTCAATTGGGATCAGAAGCTTGGTTGTTGAGCAAGGCAGTTGCTAGGTGAGATGTCACATGACTGCTTCTTCCAACAACCACCTACTTGCATGGAACCTTTGGCAGGCAGCTCTTTCAGCCAGCTTCTAGAGACATGAGGGAGTGCTCTCAGCAGGTGGCAGCAACTTGCAATCTTTCCTGATGGCTTTCCCATTGGCTTTCTGGGAAAGCCTCCAGAAAACATTGTAAATGGCAATCACACATGATTGTGGAGCAATTAACAACCAGTCTTCTGTGCAAATTGGTTTGCACTCTGTGCACCCTGATCACATGATGACAGGGAAGTAAGTTGAGTTGTCAGAATTACTTTGCAGGTAATAAAGCACCCTTCCCAACACCATTATTAATTGGAACTACTGTTAAACAAATAGTTGTAAATCAAGGATTACCTGTAATATTTTATGGTGTCAAACTGGTGTTGGAACATTGAAGGCCCTTTGATAGGCTTCATAAAACAGATAACCAGAAAACAAAAATAAATGTATTTGCCAAGACATTTAGATTAAGAAGTTGGCAGATTCAAGGTAATAGCACCAAATGGTTACTGTGTTTAAAATAGCTATGCATGTTTACTAAGGATCAGGTTGAGGTTACTGTATTGTTAATGCAGAGAATTGCTACGCAACCTGAGATTCTTTTTAAATGGTAGGTTTTTGCCTGCTGCCATCAAATTGTTCACATCCTTACTATTTTGTGGACTCATGCCCACAATCCAACTATACTTTGTTGAAATCAGTTCAACTTTTCAAAAACTATGTTCCAGTCCCTAGATATGTGCTGAATACATCTTTGTATATGGAGTCTAGGCTGCCTAGAGAAACTAAAACTTGGCTAGTGAGTTTAGCTTCTAGTTAAAGCTAAACTCCCTTCCTCCTCTCCCCAGCGGACTTGGTCCCTTTAATAATTCTTGATAAATATTGTTTTGGAAGAAAGCTCAATGTACCAATAACTATCATATGGATTTTTATCACAATTTCTCATTATAAGTACAATACAAACAATTTAGAGAAACTCAAGAATAATGAGTTACAGATAAAACTAGCAAAGCAAGCTGACAGTCTAAAATATCATAGCTGGAATTATAGCAGTAGAATCTGTTAACAATCTCATCATTTTAAAATTGCCAAAATATTGTATAGCCCCATGATGGTGAATCTATGGCACGCGTGCCAGAGAGGGCACGTGTGCCACAGAGGGCATGCAGAGCCATATCTGAGGGCACATGAGGCATTGCCCTATATTAGTTCCAGTATGCATGCACCTGCTGGTCAGCTGATTTTCGGCCTTCCGGAGGAAAGGGGAGGCCGTTTTCGCCCTACCCAGGCTACAGGAAGGCTTCCTGAAGCCCGGGGAGAGTGAAAAATGGCACAACTGGCCAACCAGAAGTTTGGAGGCTTCAATGAGGCCTGCGCGCATGCACGGTGGAGAGCATTGCATTATAGCTGTAGGCACACGCATGTGCACCCTTTTGGCACCCAAGCAGAAAAAGGTTAGCCATCACGGGTATAGCCTTTCCTTGAGCCCACTTTAATTTTCTAATTCCTTACTGGAGGGCTAATTCTACATAAGGAGGGACTGTATCAGTGATGGTCAGGTGCAACTGTACTGTGAGTATTATAGGGACGTGGACTAAACCTACTTCATTGTTTTATCAAAATATCAAAGTCACTCAAATAACTGCTGTTTCCTTATTCTCAGATCAAGAAGTAACCACATTACATCCAGCCCAATATGAACAGCAGGGTCTTTGTAATAGTTTCTAAAAATAATGAATTTGCCTGCATGTGATTACGAAATAATTAATATCCTACTGTTTTAGTACTGCCCTTGTTTTCCACCATCTTTTATTTAAACTTGCTGTCTTGTTTTATCATGTTTTAAAATCTTTCATGTTCATCATTTCTTTTATTTAAATACAGCATTTACAGTGGAGATGGCATCTCAGTGTCTGCTGCTTCCTTCCTTTCTCACAGGAAAGTAGATTTCTGTAGATTCAGTGATGAATTATAGAAGCTAAAGCCCAACCTTTTTAGAGAATACCAGCTGAATGAAGGCTGACATATGGAATAACTGAATCCCATCTGTACCTCAGCAACTTTGTTAGATACCATACTTTTATATTGTTACCAGGAGTCAGAGGGGATTAATCATGCAATCTGATTAGTGTCTGTTTTTGGAAAACCAATGCTTTGTTTGAAACAAATATTCAGATAAGAAATATATGATATTAAAACAGGATCTATCTGTATAAGATATATATATATATGTAGGTATTTTGTTGTTCGGGTTCTTTCCCGTGTAGAATCAAAGGTGCCATTAGCACAAC
>JANHFT010050841.1:0-11864 GCA_032467955.1 Pseudoxenodon macrops | reverse complement strand
AGGATACCCTATACCATCCTGGACAAATGGCTGTCCAATCTTTTCTTGAAAACCTCCAGTGATGGAGCACCCACAACTTCTGAAGTCAAGCCGTTCTACTGGTTTCTTGTTTTGTCAGGAAAATTTTCCTTAGTTCTAGGTTGGTTCTCTCCTTGGTTAGTTTCCGTTTATTGCTTCTTGTCTTGCCTTCTGGTGCTTTCGAGAATAGGTTGACACCCTCTTCTTTGGGGCAGCCCCTCAAATATTGGCACACTGCTGTCATATCTTCCCTAGTCCTTCTTTTCACTAGATGAGGTGTTGGCCTTACCTGCTACGCTCCTTCTCATAGGGTTGAGGTAGCCTCCAGAATGGGTTAACTTCGTCCTGTCTGCTGATTGGACTGAGTCTATAGCTGAAAACCCCGCCCCTGTTGCTAGGCAGGTCAACTTTAAACGAAGACGATGGAAAGACTCTACGCGTAGCCAAAGAACCCCAAGGAATATGCAACAGAAAAGAAGACAAAGGAAGAAACCTACCAAAACTAAGGAAGGGACTGGAGACTACCTCAACCCTACAAGAAGGAGCGTATCAAGTAAGGCCAAGGCCCCTTCTCTGTAGTGTGTTGAGGTAGCCTCCAGAATGGAACATACCAAAGCTTGGCATGCCATTCCAGGGAGGGAAGGTAGGTTGAAACTATGTGGTGGCTACCACTCATTGAAGAACCCTGCGTCCAAACACTGAGTCTGCCGAAGCAAACGAGTCCAGGCGATAGTGACGGATGAAGGGTGACAGAGACGTCCACGTAGCAGCCTTACAAATTTCCTCTAGAGAGGATTGTGTCGCCCAGGCAGCCGAGGTAGCTGCGCTTCGTGTCGAGTGAGCGGTGACCTCCCGTGGACGAGGAAGTGAGTGCAGCTCATAGGCTTTGCCAATGATGCAACGGAGCCATCTGCCCACCATACTAGACGTAACCTTAGCACCCAATGTGTTGGGCTGGAAAGAGACCAGGAGAGACTCCATTCGTCGTACCTGGGCCGTCCTCTTTATGTATATACGGAGAGCTCTCCGGACGTCTAAGGTGTGCCACAGCTTCTCCAGGTTGTGTTGTAGGTTTGGACAGAAGTCCGGCAATGTAAGCTCCTGAGTCTGATGAAATTTCGTGTTCACCTTCGGGATGAATGCCGGGTCAAGGCGGAGAACGACCCTGTTAGTGTGAAATATGCATAAGTCCTTACGCACCAACTGGGCTGCGAGCTCCGAAATCCGTTTGGCTGACCTAATTGCCACAAGAAACGGCACCTTATGTGTAAGATGTCTGAGACCGGCTGACCTAAGCGGCTCATAAGGCGCCCCCGTGAGCGAGGTGAGAACCTTTGATAAGTTCCAGGTAGGGTACCTGTGTACCACAGGAGGTCGTATGCTAGTAGCCCCTCTCAAGAATCCCCGTATTGTGGGGTGCTGTCCCAATGACGGGTGAGTACCACAGGAGAGTATCGAGGAAAGAGCTGCAACCTGTCTGTGAAGGGTGTTCGGGAGCAGCCCTCTGCTGAGGCCATCCTGTAGAAAGTTTACAATGTTCCCTATCAGTGGAGATAGTGGGGAAATGTCTCGTCTGGAGCACTACTCACAGAAGGTCTTCCACGTGGCCGAGTAGATTAGCTGGGTGGATGGTCTCCTGGCCGCCTGGAACGTGGCAATGGCCTCCTCGCAGAGCTTACTGTCCTTCAGGATGCACCGCTCAAGTGCCAGGCGGTTAGATGTAGCCAATCCGGATCCGGGTGCTGCAATTGTCCCTGGGTGAGAGAATCCTTGAACCATGGCACTTTCCACGGATGCGACACCGACAGTGTTTTGAGGTCGGCAAACCAAGCCCTGCGAGGCCAGTGTAGTGCGATCACGATGACCTCTGCCCGTTCCACCAGTATCTTTGCGATGACTTTTGGCAGTAGTGGAAGTGGTGGAAATGCGTATAGGCGCCCAGGGGGCCAGGGAATTCTGAGGACATTGACCCCCTCCGCCTCCAGGCACGGGTATGTGGAGAAGAACCTGGGAAGGTGTGTGTTTTGAGGCGTTGCAAATAGATCCACCTCCATGGGACCGAACCATTGGGTCAACTGAAGGAAAATTGACCGGTGGAGATGCCATTCACCGTGGTCCACTGCCTCCCGGCTGAGCCAGTCCGCTGTCACATTTGACATGCCCGAAATGTGATCGGCAGTCAGGGATACCCAGTTTCAGTGCCTCTCGCATCAAGGTCCGTGATTTCGTGCCGCCTTGTTTGTTTATGTGGGCCTTGGTGGCCACGTTGTCTGTAAGAATCCTGACGTGTGATCCCGCTATCAGGTGTCGGAAGTGTCTGAGAGCAAGATAAACCACCCGGAGCTCCAGTAGGTTGATACTGTGTTGTCGTTCGAGTGGACTCCACTTCCCTTGAGCCATGGAGGTTTGCATGTGTGCCCCCCAGCCTGAGAGGCTGGCGTCTGTGGTGACCTCCAGCCTGTGTTGTTCCCTGAAGAGGCATTTGAGATGGCCGGGGACTTCCACCAGGTGAGAGTTAAGAGTACACTCTTTGGAACCTGGACCGTGGTTCTGGATCTGCTCCTCCTCGCTCTCTGAAAAGGCAGTAAAAACCACTGAACCTCTCGAGAATGAAGGCGGGCCCAAGGAACGATGCCAAAGGCTGACACCATCTTGCCCAGCAGGGATGACATGAGGGCAATGGGCACTTTGCACTCTTTCTGAATTCTGACTACCATCTGCTGAATATCTAATTGTCGGTCAATGACCGCCCCAAGGTGCAGTATACGGTTCGAGGGCGATAGGTTACTCTTATCCCAATTTACTGAAAAACCATAGAATTGAAGCAAACTAATGGTCCTTCTGATGTCCTCTGTTGCCTGACGACAAGAAGAAGATAAGATCAGGATGTCATCCAGATAACAGAGGACGCGAATTGGCAGGGATCAGATATGAGCTATCAGAGCTGCTAAAATTTTGGTGAATGTTCTAGGGGCCGAAGATAGGCCAAATGGGAGAGCCCTATAGTGATTACCTGCATATGAAAAGCGTAGAAGCCTGGTGAGCTTTTTGTAGTGACTGGTCCGTCCTTCGGTCCTCCGGCTTCAGCATGTCCTCCAAGTCTCCCAGAACAGTTGTCGGATGGTACAGGGCTGTGACAGGGAGATCCACTGATGGGGGCTGCAAAACCCCGTTTAATGCTGGAGCCACGTTGAAGAACCTTTTGTCTGTAGTGGACGGGATAGGTCCCGTGCCTGGCCTGGACCATTGTCGGAGAACCGTCTCCACGAAAATGCGCAGAGCTGGAATGACCTCAGACTCGGCGGTATGTTCATGGAATAATGGATCAGTGTCAGTTGTTGCATTTGTAGGAACCGCCGAATCATCTTTTCCCCAAGAAACGAAATGAGTGGCCTTGAACAAGAGGGACTTGAATAAACTCGGTTGACGCCTGTAAACATAAGCTGATCTGGTGTATTTCCTTCATCCTCTGATAGGGCCAGATCCTCCCCAGCGTCGTCTTCCGACAGTATGCTAACTCCAGGGGAGTGTGGGAGGTCAATGTCGAGCCTGTCAGGGGACGGTTCTCTTTGCAGTGTGGTTAGATTGTCTGCCCTCCTTGAGGAGGCCTCTGAGACCAGAGAAGGCGCACGTTGGTAACGCCTTATTTCCACTGCTATATCCCTCTCAATAGCCGCCTCTATCATTGTTGCCATATCCACCCCCATCTCGGTTCTGAGGCCTGCAGCCGTAGGGGTATAGGTTGATTCCGGAACCGGTCTGGTGACTAGCGGGGGATCTGGGTGTCTTTCAGGAGCACCCCATAAATCTGCTTGGTCTGGGTTGAAGGCCTCTGCCGCCCTAGCCAGCTGATCCTCAACCACCGTAGAAGATGCGCTAGAACCCCTGGGCCTATTCTCTTGTCTCCCCGCTGCCACTTGCTCAGGGAGACTACCCCTCTTGGTAGCTTTGGCGCAGGCCTTCTCTAACACTTTGCGCTGCTCGTCCTTCTCAGCTGCAGTTAAACGTTTCCCATGTTTACTATTAGTTTTGTTCCTGTGCCCTTTGTGAGACGTTGAGGGGGTATCCTGACCCTTGCTGGTGGGTCCCTTTTTTGGAGCGGTCTTGGAGACCATCCTGACCCGTATGTGTATCGAAGAGAGCTATTGGTCTTTTTTTTTAATGGGGGAAATATGGCGTGGGGTATGCAGTGGGGCTGGCTTCCCACTCGAGAGCGCTAGGCTCTTGAAAGTGAGAGCGCTAAGCTCTTGAAAGTGAGAGCGCTAAGCTCTTGAAAGTGAGAGCGCTAAGCTCTTGAATAGAAAGAGCGCGAAGCTCTTGCGGCTGTGGTGCTTTTTGGACCCTTCTATTCTGGAGCGTGGAGGCTCCTCTATACAGAGCGCTAGGCTCTGGCCGACAAAAGCAGTCCCAATGAGTGACTTGCTGGAATCCCGTTGCCTGTACTATGCCTGGATTCCTTCAATCAATTTAGCTCGCGCTAGATTAGAGTAAGGCACGGCTGCAGTTTACAAAATGATGCGCCCGTGGTAGTTCTTCACAATAAATAGCGGCCGAGCTTTTCGAAAATGGGCGCTTGCCTAGACCTAACTTGCTCGGCGGCCGCTATTCCTGACAAACCCCTCCGAAAGATCACAATGGGGAGATCTTTGCCGTCGATCTCCTACCGTACCGACGATCCGTTTGAGAATGTGTCCCGGCATCCCCGATAAACAGAGCGCCAGTCCCTTTGGCTATCCCCTCCTCCGAGGAGAAGCCTCCAGCCAGAGGCTTGATTTTATGATTTTCCAGCTTCGTTCTCTTCTAGTTATGGGAGGGTGACCCAGGAAGGTAAAAGGAGGTAGAGTAAGGCTAGGAAATTAGGAAGAAATAGAAAATGGGTCTGAGAGGCTGGCTAACGCATCTTGTCCGCTCAGGACTGAGTTTAAAGCTGACCTGCCTAGCAACAGGGGTGGGGTTTTCAGCTATAGACTCAGTCCAAGTTAACCCATTCTGGAGGCTACCTCAACACACTACGGAGAATAGGCCTATCCAATTCCTGTAACCATTCTTTATATGTTTTAGCCTCCAGCCCCTTAATCATCTTTGTTGCTCTTCTCTGCACTTTCCAGAATCTCAACATCTTTTTTATATCATGGCAACCAAAGATTATGATCCTAATAGTCTAGAAAAGCATGCTGAGCTTAGATGAGGGCCTGCCTCTCCTATGACACCTTCTTTCTTTCTCTGCCTTCAGCCTTTTCAGTCTTTAAGTTACCATTCTAAATCCACAGACATGTGATATGTCAAAGCCCAAATGTATGCTCAAATATATGATTATGTTGCTAATTATATATTGGATGTTACAATTCTTTAGCCATGGCTCCCTATACTTTTCAATATCTAATTTGGCAAAGTCCAGCGACCATTACTAACAATTGCTAATATTTTGCAAATTTCTCATTAAATCCTCTAGTTCTAGAGAGAGTTCTTTAATAGCTAAGATTGTCAGCTCATGATCAGATGTCAAAAGGTGCCCCGCCCCGACAACTGCCTCACCTCGCCGTGGCAGCTCCAACAGTACCATCCAGCAAGATCCCACGTGGCCACTGGCCCAGTTTTTCTGCTTGCTAGCAGCTGCAATGGAGCAGGAGGTCAAGCAACGTCCCAGTGCCACAGCCACAAGGTGAGGCAGGTGTCAGGGCGTGGATGACCTGGCTGCAGAGGCTCTGAGGTAAGCCGGTGCAGTGACACTCATAAGACCAAAAATAAGCCCTCGTAATTATTTCACAGCCCAAAAGAAAATAAGACCAGGTCTTATTTTGGGGGAAACACGGTAGCTACTTTATGTTCCGCCTAATGAATCTCCCCAGTCTGGCAGCAAACTCCCGGGAACAATACGGTAAGGCTCCACAAATCCTTTTGTGGTTGCACACTAAATGCACAGTGACTCCAGGGTAGCTCTCCTCCTTCTGCTGGGCTGGATATTTCCCACCAGGATCAGACAGACTATTGGGACATCTAAGAGAGTTGTAAAACTGTTACGAAAGCTGACAGGAGGTCAATCTAATGCTTTCTGTAGCCTCATTCCATTATTCTAGATACTACATTCTGAAATAGTAAGGAACAAGTCTTCACCTCTGTTCTTTACTCTCCTTCACTTTCCTTCTCCAGATGATGAACAACTCCTTACTCTTTTACAAATAATACTGAAACAGAGCAAACACTACTGAGAGTAGGATGGACTTCACACTATTGTATTACTTCTGTTGCAAAAAGAAATGTTTATTTTTCCCTGAGTTATCAACATGTCAAAACTATTCTCCAGTTGATCAAGAAAGATGGCGTATGCTAGGACAATTCTTGAATGGAAGTCAGGAAGCACTTGGGGAGAACAGTGGTAGCAAGAAGCTTCCCAGAAGACAAAAGGAAATCAAATTGGTAGGGCAGAGAAATGAAGTAATAGGAGGAATATGAATAAAAATGAAGCAATAACCCAATGGCAGAGGATGTCAAGTAGAACTCTCCAACTGCAGAGCTTCAGAATAGATTCCATCCCTCCGTAGATGGTGTTTCTGGACTTGAAGGAAGTGCAGCCGCCCCAAGCCTCAGCCCCAGAGGGAGAGGGCTCTGGAAGCTTGGCTGAAGGGAGGGATCCTTGCCTCGGACCTGAAGAGGAGCAGACAGATGGTGGACATCTGAGACTCCCAACTGAGTCCTCAGCAAACATCTGTTAGACAGGGAGCATGTGAAGAGAGACAGGCTCCCTTCCTGGGCACACAGCTGGGATCCTAAAAGCCCACCGACAGATATCCCTTCTGCTGATCCCCAAGCGAATGGATGACACTGCTCCAGGGACTAGGAAGCCCTGCTTAGGATCGTGAAGGAGCTGCAGGCAGTGGAGATGTTTCTTCCCTCCTTTATCTTGACGCATGTGACTTAGAACAAACAGGAACGAATGCTGGAAGTGAACAACTGGCCCTGCAGATGGACTCCGTGGGAACAGTTTCATTTCTTTGGGAACAGGAGGCATTTCTGAGATCAAGAGATGCACTGCATCTCCCAAGAACTAGGAAGGATGTGCTTGGAAATGCCTTGCAAACCTGATCCAGGGAGCGGAGTGAAGGAGGTGGGGGGGAAGGAAGCAGTGCAATGCCGAATATTGGGAATAGGGTGGGCTATGAATAGGCAGGCTGCAGAGGCATCTGAAGCGAACAGGTCAATTTTGGCAAGCCAAGGACTGCAGATTATGGGAAATAATCCTTTTTGTTATCTTAATGCAAAGGGAGAATTACAATTCAGGAGGTGCTCCGGAACATGCTGAATGGATTGCAAGCATATCCAGGTAGACCTTGGCTTACAACCGTTCATTTAGAGACCATTCAAAGTTACAACAGCACTGAAAAAGGTTACACACGACGGTTGCAGCATTCCCATGATCATGTGATTCAGATTTGGACTGTTGAAAACTGACTCACATCTATGACGGTTGCAATGTCCTGGAGTCATGTGACACACACACGTGACCTTTTGCAACCTTGTCCGAAGCCAGTGGGGAAACCACATTCACTTAACAACCAAGTTACTAATTTAAGAACTGCAGTGGCGAGAAAAGTTGTAAAATGGGGCAAAACTCACTGAAAAATGTCTCACTTAACACACCCTGAGTCCAGGGGTTTCCACACAGGGTGTGTATGTGTGTGTGTTTCCAGTCAAGGGTGCGCTATCTCAGTAGGAACCTAAGAGTCAGCCAGAAGCCCAGTCCAGTAGAGAAGGACCTTGGTGGCTCAGGATTGAGTTGGCTAACTGGATTTTATTGGTGCACTAAGGCTGTACTACTAAATGACCTGCCCAAGAGCTCCATGGGGATCCTTGTAGCTGACACCCATTTGCTTCTTCTGGAACAACCAACAATCATTCTGCTCCATTTTTTACACGGCAGTCCTTCAATCACTTCTGGGTTTGTGTTTGTGTTTCTTCCAGATTAACATACCCAATTCCTCCAATGCTTCCTTTCAGTTTTTTTAGTCCAAGACCCTTGTAATTTTGCTGCTCATCTCTAGAGATGCGCCAGTCTGTCAACATGTCTTCCTAAAACGCAGGGCCCAGAATCCACACCACATTCTAAGGGTGGTCAAGCTGTGCAGAATAGAAAGTGGCAACCATTTACCTTGAGCCTGACACCATCCTCCTTTGGAGCCAGCTTAGATTGGCTTTTTCTCCTTCTGCAGTTACAACACACTGTGAGTCCATGTTCAGCTTGTTACCCAGCAACACACCCAGACCTTTTTCACACACAAAAATAGAAATTAGCCTCGTCTCGTATGGTCTCACCTATCTTGCCTCTTATCATGCCTTTCAGTTTTCCTACGGAGACGTGGGCCTTTACAAGGATTACATACAGGCACATATACAGGAAGTAGAACATGAGTGTAAACATCACAGGGGCCCACCAAACAGTTGTATTTGCAGAAACATGGACAAACTGAAGTGGATAGAATTGAGATTCTGCAGAAACCTGAGAAGCTGAAGGGACAGTGGGCAGAAGCTAGCAAGATTCATTTAACAGGCTGCAGTGACTGAAGTGCAGCTTTACCGCCAAGTCAAGCCATGTTCTGCATACCCACCAAATGTTGCATTCAGTAGCATTGCATTGTAGGAAGGACACTGACAAACTGGAGCATGTCAAGGTATGATTTGAGGCTGGGAAAGAAAACCTCTATAAATTACACTAAAGGTGATATTACCTTGGCAAGATTTGTTTTTTTGTTTCATTTCTACTGTTTTTCTAGGTCCCACTGGCATATAACTGAACTGAACCCCTCTCTCCACTCATCTACCCATTAGAGAAATTATGCCTAGCATGGACTGGATCATCACCTTCAGCTCAGCAGGGCATTTTGAAAATTAGCAGCTGTACCCTGTCTCTTTTCTAATTTTCTAAAACAGAAGCTGGCAAGGAAAATAGAAGATAAATTATTTCAGGATTCTAGCATGTTTGGTTTTGACCTCTCAATATGTAATTTGTCAAGATGCCCTATAATATGCAGAGTTGTGTTGCTCCTTTCCATGTCTTTTCTTCTAGCTGGGAATATAGAATATCATCAGAATTGGAAGGAACTCTGGAGGCCTTCTAGTCCAACCCTGTTCAAGTAGGAGAGCTTATACCATTTCAGACAAATGGCTGTCCTGTCTCTTCTTAAAAGCCTCCAGTGACGCAGCACCCATCTGCATCTTAAGCCTATTTTCTGGGATATTCCTGCCAGCTTGGTGTTGTTTGCAAATTTGATGAGTTCCCCTTCTATCCCCTCATCTAAATTGTTTATGAAGATCCTGGGCCTAAGACAGAGCCTTGGGGTACCCAACTGCATGCAGACGTAGTTCCATTAAGGAATAGACGTTGAATGTGGTTTGTTAATTTTACTGTCTAGCCCACATTTTTCAAGCTCATCAAGTAGGTTGTGGACTACATTGTCAAATGGCTTAATATAATAGTGAGGTGAAGCAAACCATTTATTTTCTAGCTAGCCATGGCTGAAAATGTATTTTTAATCTGTGAGGAGTGGCAAAGGGCATGTGAACGCTTAAGGGAGTGGTGCAAAGCCAACAGCATCTCAAGGGAAGAACTGTACACTAATTTGTTTGTACATCAGTGTAAATTATAATGATCATGTATTACACTGTGTTTGCAGCTATAATGAGTGACACAAATATTTCCCACAGGTGCACAGCTATGCTTTCCCCTTCTTAGTGGATGTACAACTGGAAGTGCAGCCTTCCAGATGTGGCTTAGCAGCTGGTTAACCTAGAGGGCTCTGTTTCCTCACTGTTGACCAAAACCACAATGCAGTCTGGCCAATTTCTCTTTTGCTCCGGGAATGTGAAAAACATTAGTGTGAGCGCTATATTATTCACAAAACATTTCTGCTAGATTGTCTATAAAAGGGATCCTGAATATTCAAGTTGGGCACTTAGAAGGTAAAGAAAGTGCAACTGTAATTTTCTCTGGCTTTAAAAAAGAGCAGGGATCAGTTACTGATGACTTTAGATGATAATTGGCATGCATGAGCTGCTGCTCCTACTGGCTGCCTTCCTTTGTCGTAACTACAGATTTGGAAATAAGGGCAAAAACTTAGTGTGTGTGTATCCCAAAGGTGCTTTTTCAAGAGACTTTGTTTTCCCTTGAAGACTTCTACTTTCATCCAAGAAGCTTCTTCAGTTCTGACTGAATGGTGGAGAATGGAAGGATTTATATTCCTTGCAGACAGCTGGTTGTTGCAGCTCTGAGAGTCGTTGAGGCCACTTGGAAGTTTATTTGTGCCCTCAGGGTCACCTAAATAGTGTGATTAGTGACTGCAAGGAAAATAAATCCTTCCATATTCCACCATTCAGTCAGAACGAAAGAAGCTTCTTAGATGAGAAGCAAAACATCTTCAAGGAACAAAAAGAAAGTCCAGTTGCCTTTTGAAAAAGCAGCCTTGGGACAACCATGGCCTGGATGACCTCCATAGAACTTGGTGGGGGTGGGGATTGGCTCATAAAAGGAGCACTCTTTAGGCATGAAAGTTACCCATTTCCATGCGAACCACCCCAGAGGGTTGAACGTCTGGGTCCACCCCATGGCTTTATTACAGAATCCATTGGAGCAAAGTGGCCAGAAGCATCCTTCTTGTCAAAACCAAACCCTTCGATGTATTAAAGAAAATGCATCAAGAGGTCCTTTCTTTTTCTTCATTTTTCTTTCAGTGCCAGGCTTGCTAAAACTTCAGTAAGACTGAAGCTCTTTTTAAAAGTTAACAAAGGACACACTAGCCCAGAGGGGGGGGAGAGGGCAGAAATGACACAAATAAGCCTGAAAGAAAGGACTTTGTAAGACCATCGTAAGTACTTCTCATTCAGCGCAGTTGTTAACTTCACACAGTTCTTGAACAAGTGGACATTAAACGAGGACTACCTGTAATCTCATAATCACAGGAACAATTAAAATCACTGTCAGTTGCGCTTATGATGATGGCCATTGGGTAGACAGGCAGTCGTCCATTTACAAACACAACTGGGACCAGAATTTCCATTGCTAAGAAAAACAGTTTTAGTCGTGAGTCGCATCCAGTTTTATAACCTTTTTTGCCATGGTTGTCGAGAGAATCATGTGGTCGTTCAGCAAATCCAGCTTCTCCAATTGACTTCGCTTGTTGGAAGCCACCTACGAAGGTGGCAGATGGGGGTCCCATCACCTCGGGACACTAAAGCTGTCATAAATACAGTTCTGTTGCCTAGCATCCAAATTCCAATCACATGACCATAGAGATGCTGCAGTGGTTGTAAATGGGAGAACCAGTTGTAAGCCACTTTTTTCTGGTCCATTGTAACTTCAAAAGATCACTGAATGGTGATCAGTGATCTTTTGAATGGTTCTACTTTGAGGACTACCTGCGTATCGAGCATTTTGACAGCAACCTTCATCTCTGAGGGCAGCTCAGTGAAGCAGAGACTTATCTCCGGCTTGTGTTTTGCTCTTGTTTCTCAAGGCCAGCCCTGTCTTTCCATATCATGAAGCATTCACTTTCCCTGAATGTGTTCCAGTGGTCATCCCAGGTGGATACTGGGACAATTGGAATGCCTGATTAGGGTTTCTGCACTGAGCAGGTGACAGCTCTCAATTTCGTGATTCCACATCATCTCCAAATGTCCCAAAGGTGCTTTTTCAGGAGACAACTTGCCTCCTGACCTGCATGATTGAGAATTTCTACAGATTATAATATCCAAATATTTTCAATTAACTACATTTTCTTTGGGGTCCTTGGTGCTCTCTGAGCTGGGTGGTTTTCTTGCAGATGTTTCATGATCCAACTAGGTAACATCATCAGTGC
>JANHFT010050528.1:0-11881 GCA_032467955.1 Pseudoxenodon macrops | reverse complement strand
CCATCCAGCCACCTCATTCTCTGTCGTCCCTTTCTTCTTTTGCCCTCAATCTTTCCCAGCATTAGGCTCTTCTCCAGGGAGTCCTTCCTTCTCATTAGGTGGCCAAGGTATTTGAATTACATCTTCAGGATCTGGCCTTCCAAATATTTATATTTACTTGAATATTTACTTGAATAGCGTGTACCAAATTTCATTGTCCCTTCTAAGAAGGTGGTGCATTTAAAAAACATTAAAATATGAATAAAAGACCATAGCAAAACCACTTTGAGAATTATGCCCATACATACAAGGTACAATGCACACAGCTTTGAGACTTAGGTTCAAATCATCTGTGAAGTTTACTGTGTGCTCTTAGACACGTAACTCTTTCCTTAAATCTACTTCACAGTGATGATGCTATGTGAGGTCTCATGAATTCATGAGGGAGGGAGTCAAGCTATTCTCCAAAACACCTAATGACAGAACAAGAAGCAGTGGATGGAAGCTAATCAAGGAGAGATCCAACCTAGAAATAAGGAGATGTTTCTTGACAGTGAGAACAATTAAACCAGTGGAATGACTTGCCTACTAAAGCTCTGGGTGTTCCATCCCTAGAGGTTTTTAAGAAGAAACTGGACAGCCATTTGTCTGAAATAGGGTAGGGTTTCCTGCTTGAGCAGGGGGTTGGACTAGAAGACCTCCAAGGTCTCCTCCAACTCCCAAAACTGCCAAGTGTAATAACTTTATTATATAATTATATGCCAAGTTCTCAGTAAAGACAAAACAGGTTGTCTTAATCCAGTAAGATTCTTCTTGTACCTGTGTTAAACTGCATATTGTAGCAAGCCTTCCCCCCCTTTTCCCACCTGTATAACACAGGGTCATTTCGATCATGGGAATTTCTTTCAAGGGATCGGAAATAGTTGCTTTTAGTGTGGCTGGGAAAATTCAAAATTGCTTGAAAATGAGCAAAAGCGTCCTCTATATTGAATAGTCTTTCTCTGTATTTCTCTGAACAAAGTGACAAGAGTTCTAAAAGATTGATTTTCATACAGTGTTAGTGGAAACGTCTGTGGCTATTGGGTAAGAGCTTTTTATTCAGCACCAGGTGGGTGTCTGGACATGTGTGCATGCGCACGTCCTTGCGCTTTTATTACTAGATGGGGAGTAGGAGAATAGGATATTAATATCCTTATTATGATATCAAAGAAAAGCTGTTGTCTGATGTCTCAGTTACTGCATTCAGTGAAGTAAGCAACTAGGATAAACAAATAAAAAAAATGTGTTGGCATAAGGGCATATTGTAGATTGTTAAATTTGCTTCTAAGCATAGTAAAAAGCCATCATCTAACCTGGCAGATCTTCTAGTAATTAAGATAATTGATTAAGCCTGACCAGGAAAAGCTTATCAGGGAGCAGTGAAAACAGGTAGTCCTTGACTTAACAACAGTTCATTTAGTGACCGTTCAAAGTTACAACGGCACTGAAAAAAAGTGACATATGATTATTTTTCACAGTTACGATCTTTGCAGAACGATCATGTGATCAAAATTCAGATGCTTGGCAACTGACTTATATTTATGACAGTTGCAGTGTCCCGGAGCCATGAGATCACCTTTTGTGACCTTCTGACGAGCAAAGTCAATGGGGAAACCAGATTCACTTAACAACCGAATTACTAACTTATCAACTGCAGTGATTCACTTAACAGCTGAGGCAAGAAAGGTCGTGAAATGGGGCAGAACTCATTTAACAAATGTCTCACTTAACAACAGACATTTTGGGCTCCATTTTGGTCATAAGTGGAGGACTACCTGTAGGTGCAAAAGTATTTCATTGAGTGGTTAGGAATGGTTGTTCTTTCTCGGGCAAAATGGTGCCACATGGACAGAATCAAAGTCTTTTGTTTCACTAGTTGAAAAACTGTTTGGCATTGGCTTGGCTACTCACAATATTTATTGTTTGGGCAAGTTCATTGTAACGTTTTTACAATAAGATTAAATAATATATGAAAAAGGTGGACTGGGAAGCTATAAGATGTCACTGGAGTTTTAAAAAAAATCTACAAAGTTTTTGTTCCTTGAATTTAAGTTGTCTGTAAACGTAAAAACGAGTTTGATGTTAGATTTATTTATCCAGTTAGATTTAAATTATTTATTTAATTACTGCTGTTATTATCTTTATAAGTAACTCAAGGCAGTGAACATAACTACCCGTGTTTCCCCGAAAATAAGACAGGGTCTTATTTTCTTTTGACCCCCGAAATAAGCGCTTGGCCTTATTTTCGGGGAGGTCTTATTATTTTTGAGGTGCACGAGGCAGCGAGCGTGGTCACCTCATGGCTGCTGCTGTGTTTTGGGGAGGGCTTATTATCAGGAGAGGGCTTTATTTTAGCGCATACGCTCAAAAGCCTGATTGGGCTTATTATCTGGGGAGGTCTTATTTTCAGGGAAACAGGGTAATCTTTCCTCTTCCTATTTTCCCCTCAAGAACAACCCTGTGAAGTGAATTGAGCTGAGACAGGATGCGTCATCTTTAATGCCTAAGGTGGGACTAGAACTCATACTCTCTCCTGCTGATTGGTCAAAAATCACCCAGCCGCTTTTAATCCTAAAGCGAGACTAGAACTCACAATCTCCTGGTGTCTAGCCTGGTGCCTTACCCGCAAGTTAAGCAAAGCCATAACATGACATGTAACAGTGACTAAATTCCTGTACTAGATTTATTTATGTATTTATGCTCTCTTAATGATTTAGGGTGGTACACAGCAAAGTAAAAACAAAGTGAAAAGACAGCAATTAGAACCATTTCTACATAATAAATTGTACAAATACTTAATTACATAAATATACAGATGCAATTCATCAGATGCCACAGCCACTCAAAAGGAGCTGTGCACTCGATGAAATAAGGACATTTTAACAAATTTGCAAAACGTTAAAAGAACTTCTTTGGGTTTCTGGGGGAAAATAGTTCCCCCCCCTATAATACAGGGCCTGCTAGACAATATGCCTGCCATCTTATCTTAGTGCCAGGAGCCTAACAAGAGGAAACCTTTGGGTCTTGGATGGGTGAAATTGACTTTGGTAAGGCAATGGTTAATACATCCCAGGACTGTTAGCTTTGAGCTGGCTTAAGTGGTGTGTACATGCTGCTTGTTAATTGCTGTCTTAAATGGAGTTGAAATGCACATACTTATTAAGAAAATTTATATGGCCGCCCAACGCACGGTGACTCTGGGGAACTTACAAAAATAAATCCCCAATACAAAAGACAATAAACCTAACCCCTGACGACAACGATCGGACCAACCACTTGGTGGGCTCCATAGTACCCTGGGGTCTCTGGCCTGCTGGCAAAACCATGTCTTCATGCTTTTTGAAAGAATGTCAAGGGGGTGGTGGCAACCTTATTATTTCTGCAGGGATGATGTTCCACGTATATCTTCAATTCCTCCTGTAGAAGTGAAAAAGATAAAATGTTTTAATAATACGAAGACTAACCAAATTAAAAGTAGCAAGCGTCTTGCAAAAATAAGTTTATTTTGCTCTGAAATCCATAGACAGAATAGAATAGAATAGAATAGAATAGAATAGTGTGTCTCTGATTGGACACACAAGGAATTTGTCTTTGGTGCATAAGTTCTCAGTGTACATAAAAAGACAAGATACATTTGTCAAGAATCATAAGGTACAGTACATAATGATAGTCATAGGGTACAAATAAGCAATCAAATCATACTAGGAAACAATATCAATATAAATCGTAAGGATACAAACAACGAAGTTACAGTCCTGCAGTCATAAGTGGGAGGAGAAGGTGATAGGAACGATGAGAAGACTAATAGTAATGCAGTCTTAGTGAATAGTTTGACAGTGGCGGGGGAATTATTTGTTTAGCAGAGTGATGGTGTTAGGGAAAAACTGTCCTTGTGTCTAGTTGTCTTGGTGTGCAGTGCTTTATAGCGTCGTTTTGAGGGTAGGAGTTGAAACAATCGATGTCCAGGACAATCTTCATTCCAGCAGCCCACCATGGCAGAGTGGCTGAGCTAGAGCATTATTTCTGATCCAGCTTTGGGGTTCCTCTGTTGTCCTTCGTCCCTTCTTCCCACAAAACCCGTCCTCTGAAACAAGAAATTCAAGGAAGGTGGGGCTGGGAAGAACAGAGCAGGGCGGGGATGCAAAGGGAAGGAGGAAAGGTGGGAAGGAGTGGCCTTCGTCAACACCCTGGGAAAGTGGCAGGTCAAAATGACTACGGAGATTCTCCGTCATGCAGGTCATGGTTGTCCCAAGCTTCTTGGATGAGAAGCGAAACGTCTTCAAAGAAAAGAAAAAAAACACAAGAAAGTCCAGTTGACGCTTGATAAAAAGCACCTTTGGCAGGTCAAAAGAGTTTTGCGTTTTTGTATTGATTTATTTCGTCAACTCGTACCATTTAATTTTTTTTTACCTTTCTTTTTAATTTTAATTTATTTTACCACGTCGATCTAGAAACAGAAATGGCAAAGAATCATAGAATTAAAGGGCTGGAAGGGATCTCGGAGATCTTCTAGTCCAAAGCACCAGCAGAACGCGCAGGGGGGGAAAAATTGCACATAATTTGTTGATGGAAATTGTCCTGGGTTTTAGATGACTTTTTATCAAGGAGAGGGGAAAAAATCACAGGAGACAAATCCTTTTACAAAACCTGCTTTTCACTCAGTTCTCCTTTTTCCTCCAGGAGTTGGACTGCTTTGTAAGGAAAGAGTTGGGATACATCTCCCAGTACCTGAACTGGATGAGGACTACGGTGAGAACTGGCCCAGTCTTCAGATGCCCCTGGGTCAGCAGATCCTGTCGTGGCTACAAGCGATGGCGGCCTTAGGACAGACACAGCTGGCCAATGTGTGGCAGTGATTACACCCACGTCTCCTTGTTGTTTGTTTGGACCTAGTAGGGATGTGGCTGGCCATTGTCTTCTTCTGGGTGGCTGTTGGACTTTCCAGTGTAAACTCTCCCCTCCTGTCTTTCCTGTCTCTCATCCAAATATTACATGGGTTCAACCAGGCTTAGGTTAATCCAAGTTAGCCTGGGCTGCTGCCTCTTTCATCTTCTTTTAATGACCCCTTTGTTGAGAATTCTGGGATTTGAACTCCACACCCTTGGACGTTGCCAAAGTTCCTAAGTTGCTAAAGTTTTTGAGCACCTCTGAAGAGGATTCAGAGACCCAGGTCAACGCTCCCTGTGGGGACCAGAGACCTTCATGGGACATAGTGGCTTCAGATTCTGAGCAAAGTCAGTGTGCAAATCACAAAAAAAAAAAAACCCTTTGTTGAGACAGGTAGATTAAATAAATGTGATGTAAGGAATTACAAGATCCCAAGGGAGAAGCATGAAAGAATTACCCAAAAGTCAATAAGAGCTGAAATTCTAAAAAGGGTAAGAGATGATGGGTAGATATAGAATAATACGTCTTCATGTGATGGCTATGTTATTAAGAGTTAGAAAAAAATGAGGTAGAAAGAAGAAATTGGGAAAATAGTATTATGTATACTGATATATGCATAGAATACATTATAATTACCATGTACACACGAATGATAGAAGCTGAAAGATGATGAGGATAAATATCTAAATAATGTTGTTGTTATTATTATTAGCGTAGTGTATAAAGTATATCGACCCAGACAATACACCGTTCACTAAGCACTTACGGATGTTAAAGAAAAAAACTATAAATAAAATAATAATAAAAAAAATATTCCTTTCTTCTGTTCCAGCTGACAGAGGATGTGGCTTCCTGCCAGCCCTTTTCCACCGCTCTGGACAACGGCCGCGTGATCTTGTGCAATCGCATCATAGATCCTTGGGTAAATCTTTCCGCCACCTAACTAAAGCCTTCAACCTGCTTTCCTGGCCCACTCCAGGCAGTCCCCAAATTACAACCGTTCGTTTAGCGGCCACTGAAAAAAAAAAGTGACTTATTTTTCACACAACCGTTGCGGCATCTCCATGGGTCACCTGATCAAGTTTCGGATGCTTGGCAAACTGACTCGTATTTACGACGGTCGCAGTGTCCTGGGGGGGTCACGTGATCCCCTTTTTGCAAACATCTGACAAGCAAGTTCAGTGGGAAGCCAGATTTGCTTAATGTGCGTGATATAACTTAGCAGCTGCAGCGATTCGCTTAACAACTGTGGCAACAGAGGGTCGTAAAGTAGGGCAAACCTCCCTTGACAACTGTCTGACAAAAACTGATCCTATCACTTCACCTAAATCCCTTCTTAAAATCCAACTCGTCTGTTGATTTCCTTTTCCCCAAGAAAGGTACAGCTCATGTCCACGTAGGTATGAGATGAAAGGTAGCATCTTCCAGTCAATGCCTGATGACTTCATGGATATATCTGTGGAATTTTCCTGGCAAACCCATTAGAAAAAGTTGCCACTGTCTCCTTGTGTGGTGTGTCTTCATCTTCCTAATCTACTAATCTTCCTAATTTTGGGATTTCCAGGTGGTGCTCTATCCAAACACTAATCTGATCCAGCCCTGCTTAGCTTTTCTGAGATGAGGGTTGTCAAAATAATGTTTCTCCATCATTAAAAGCATAAATCTACACCTACTTTACAATGATGTAATTCTGATCTAATCTGCGTTTCTCCGGATGTTTTTTTAGCAAAAAAATATGGGAATTGGTCATCATTGAGTTCTTATGGCTGGATTTTTTTTAACGTCCTAGTATATGTAGACTATAGTCCTGGCATTGTATTAAACCACAACCTTGCCTAGTTTTAATTGCTCCGACCAACTTCCTCTTAAACCTTGACCACAAATACAGTATAATAACGGTTCTTAATACCTGCTCGTGTCTAGCACTTGTTAAGTATCTGCTGCTATGGTTTAAACTTCCATGATCCGCAGGAGCTCTATGCTAAAGCATTTATTAACATTTATTTATTTATTTATTAAATTTATATACCGCCCTTCTCTCGAAAGACTCAGGGCGGTGTACAGCCAATAATAAAAACATACAATACAAAAGTTAAAAAACCCATTAAAAACAAATATTATAAATGTGGCCCTATTTAAAACCCTTTTAAATTAATTTAAAAAAAAATTGAGCACAAATGTACGCATAACTAACATTTAAAGTTCCTCTGATCAATTGGATAAATTTACTGGCTTCAATTGATGTGTAATTGGTTATATTTTCTCTAATAATGCTTAGGCCATTCCTATGTTAAAAAATACAAGATGAAACAGATAGCTTCTGAACTTCCAGAAAACATTAATCATGACTGATAATAACTCGAAGCAACAGACAGATCAATCCATATCCGTTTCTCATACAACATTGTGGTACACTCAGCTTTTGCCTCCCTGTCCTATTTAAAATATTTTGTAGGAATTAAGGTAGTCTGCAAAAACAAAATGTCAGAGAAATACGAAGTGGAGACCCTAAACCCCAATTTATGCCTGCAAAGACTTAAGGCTGGGGGGAAAAAACACTTCGGAGGGAGTAGCAATGAAAAAAAGTCTGCAAAGGTCGCTTCACTTTTCACTCACCTCATTAGGTCTGAAAAAAAGCTTTGAAAAAGCTACATTCGGAGTCTAAGACGCACCCAAACTATCAGCCTCTTTTAGGGGGGTAAAAAGTGCATCTTATACTCTGAAAAATACAATGGATGTCATAGTGATGATTTTTGTTATTGCAAAGAAGCCAATAGCAACTGCCTCTTCTTCATAGCCACCCACTGTCTAGTTTGGGATTCTGCTAGGCATAAGACTCACTTTATCACTTGGTGTCAGCACTGCCAGTTCTTTGCAGCACAATCTGAAGAAAGAGTTGCTTTGCCACTGTTACATCTTCCTTCACTCCATAGTTTTCTCTTCTTCTACCTCCTACCTGTCAGCTAGTTTATTTCTGAACTTGGGTTTAATAGCGGGCATGGAAGAAGCATTATATCAACCAGAAGTCTTGTGTGGATAGCTAATATTTCTGAACAAAACCAACATTTTTTAAAAACCTCAAATGATCCAAAGTTCCCTTTACTGAATCTAGTCCCTGGTCCAGAATGAAGTAAACATTGACAGATATAACTCTTATATTCAATGGGTCATTGTGTGCACATTTACCCCACTTAGCAAGGAACACAGTGCATTCAAAATACAAGCTATAGAATATGGAGGTACTTAAGTAGCACTTAATTATTTCTGTTTATATAATCATCTAAATTCTCAAGGATTAAAAAAAGAAAACATTCAAGAGAATATAGCAACTATGGTACTAGATAAACAACTCTCAAGCGGTGATTTGCAAAATAGTAGTAAAGGATTACTAAGTTGTCTAACATAGCCCCTCCCGCTTTCAATTCTAGTCAAATAGTAGAACAGCCTACCTATTGTCTCAATCGTGGATTCTCCATCATCACTGCCAGTTAAGGATTCATTGTATTACAAGACCTGGGGAAATTTTTTATGAATGGTTAAAAAATGGATATAAATGAGAAAAAAAAGGAATAGAAGTGAATGATGAACTCAGATGTGACATTGTGAAAGAGGTGAGGGGGAAGGGGAAAAAAGAAAAATATTGAATTTGATATATAGTAATAGACAAACACATGAAGTTCAAAGAAATAAATTAAGGGAATTTATATAAAATAAAACATGAAAAACGTAAGGTTATTTGAAAAAAATTCAAGGTTGCCAGAATACCATCTCAGAAAAATAGAAAAGTGTAGGAAGAGAAGGAGAAGGAGAGGAGGGAGAGGAAGTAGGAAGGAAGGAAGGAGAAGTGGAGGGGAGAAGAGAGAAGAGAGATAGGAGAGAGAATAGAAGGGGAGATAGAGAAGAGGAGTGGGAGAGAGAGAAGGGAGATAGAAAAGGAAGTAGAGGGAGGAGGCGAAGGTAAGAAAGTAAGAAAGAAAGGATGGAATAGAAAGGGGGGGTAAAAAAGCAACCTTGAACTAAAAGAGGAATAAGACAAAGTAGAATATATGTATAAAAGCTTTGTAAAAAAATGAATGACATATGAAATGTGTTAATAAATATGTGAATGTCTGTATGGAAACAAAATAAAAAACTTTAAAAAAAAGAAAATTAATAGAATTAAAATGGAATAATCCCTGAGACTTCCGGGTGGCGACGTCAAAGTGGTGATGGGGAAAGAGAACAGTCTCTGTTCTTAGACTCTGGATTTTTTGTGTTTGGGGACCCCCAGGGCACAGTGAGCCTGAAGAGCCATGCGGAATAGAGGAAAAATCCTGGGGGCAGTGAAGTGAAAGGCGATCCCTCACTGCAATGAAGGGAATCCCTGTCAACCCGATGCAAAAGTGCCTGTCATTGTGACATGGCGGGCCCAAGGCTGTGATGAATCAGAGAGATTAAGGAAGAGAAGATATACTTAACAGACTGTGACATTGTGACACTGGAATCGGTTGAAAATCACAGAACTGCATTGACGATAGCGGATAGTAAAAGTAAGTCCAGGAAATTTGGCAAAGGAGGAGGCTCCAGGAGGGGGATTTCCCTGAAGAATGAGTGGCAACCCAGCAGGAGGAGCAGTAAATCAGCATTTTGAAGTTAGCCATAAAAAGTGAACAGGAGATAGAGGACACAAAAACCTGAGACAGAGAGTTTGAAAGGAAAAGGAGTGGAAGGAGAGAGAAGAGGAGAGAAAGACCAGGTGGACATAAGTGATAGGAGAGAAAGAAGAATGATGAGCGTGGACTACGGCAGAAGACAGTGGCATGAGAGTATGGAGTAGATGGAAGTCAGTAGATGGAAGACAGAGAAGGAGGTTGGAGAGGGAAACTGGTGTTCCAGTTCGTTGGATAGTGAGATAAGACACATTTAGAGACTGAAAGTTAAGCGAAGAGGAGCAGAGGGACTGAATGAGGAGGAGGAAGAAGAGGAAGGAAAAAACAAACAAAATATTAATGAAGGACTTATGAGGAGCAAGGAGGAATAACTGCCTGGACATTGACTGTATTATTACTAAGGAACTAGCATTTAACATCCAGTATTTAACTCTCCAATTTAATTAATTAAGGAATACCTAGATAATACTTAAAGAAATATGTGTATATATTCAATATTAATACAAAGTGGTTAAGTATCTAATAATCTAATAATCACAAAATCTATAGCTTAATTGTTAATAATTAAAATTATACTATGTTATAGTATATCAATAACCAGATACTCGTTATATATATTTATACATCTAAATCTTTACTAATAGTTTTTTGTATACTTACACACATATTGATTAACCTATATACTAATATCTCTATTTATATAATTACTTATATCTAAATTTAAAAGTTCAAGCTTATATATATTGATTAACTTACATATTTAAATTGGCTTATATTTTGTTTAATTTATATAGAACATATTTAGAATATTTATATTTATATAAGTTAATCTCATTTATATACTGTATAACTTGATTAGAGTGATTAAGAGAAGAGATATAATAGTTGTATAAGGTATTTGGTAATATTACAGAGAGGAAAGAAGTCTTGAATGTAAACAGTTGATGGTAATTTGGGAAAGTATTTATAGAATCCTTTGAGAACAAAGTAAAATCTTGAAAGAAATGACTAGTATTACTATGACAACTCTGAGGACAGGGAACAAAGCTACATTGAATGTAACCATGATGACGGCTTCACCCTCAAATCTACAGTCAGTAGAAGGAATGGTAACAACAGATAAGACCAACATAATGCCTAATATGCAAATGATGCAAGCCACCTTGTTATCAATTCAGGAAACAATGGTGAAGTTACAACAAACAATGTCAAACAATCATGGAGAACTGAAGTTGGATATCCAGAAACTGGATGATAAAATGGGCTCAATCCAAGATGCAATCCAGAAAAATGAACAGAAAATAATTATGGTGGAAATTAAAACAGAACAAACCGAGAAAAAACTGGAACTGGTCGACCCAAAGATGATGGCTCTAAATAAGGACTTAGAAGAATGAATAATCCATCTAGAAATGGATAGAGCAGCATTCTACCTAAGATTCCAAAATGTGACAGAGGCTAAAGAGGAAGATCTAGGACAGATAATGGCTGAATTAATAGCAGGGACACTTCGAAAAGATAAACATGAAATTTTGAATGAATTGGATGAAATATATAGAATCCAAACTAATTATGCTAGGTGCCATAGATTGCCCAGAGAGGTACATATTAGATTTGCTCGAAAAAAGATCAGGGACATAATTTACAAGGTAACTAGAGAAGAACCAATGAGATGCAAAGATAAGGAAATTATTGTCCTGAAACAACTCCCTAGAAGAATATGAGAGCAGCGAAGAGATTACCGCCCTTTAGCCACACAATTGAATCAATGGAATATAATGTTTAGGTTGGGGGTTGGCAACCTGCGGCTCTGCAGCCGCATGCAGCTCTTTGGGCCCTCTGCTGTGGCTCCCTGTCCCATTGGCTAGCCCCACCCCTCGCCCTCTCCTCACCTGGCCTGAGAAGGTAAGAGCAACAGCGGGAATGGAGAAGTGGCGGCACTGGTTGAGGAATGATCACCACTCCCAGCAGAAGCTTCCCTTCGTCCCCCTCTCGTGATTCCCTGACTGGCTGTGGTGAGGCCAAGAGGGTGCGCATGCGTGGGGAGACCTCCTCAAGCAAGTACCAAAGCTCAGCAAAGGCGCAGGCAAGGTGGCCGCCCAGTCGCTTAAGGAGGGTCTTTGGATGTGGCTTCTCTCCTGCCCTAAAGATCCAGCCATTGCCTTACTGTGTCTCCCCCCGCAGCTCTTCAGCCAAGTGGAGAAGGCGTAAGCTCCATCCTGAAGTGGCAGGAAGCAAAGGCTGCCTTACGTGCAAATTTGGCATGAAGGCAGGTACAGGGCCGCTTCGCTCCTGCATTAAGGCTCCGGCGATCCTTCTTCTCCTTC
>JANHFT010050472.1:0-11883 GCA_032467955.1 Pseudoxenodon macrops | reverse complement strand
AATGGGCTGTGTGATAACATCCTGAGCTCTACTATTGTGGCATCCTGAGTTCTGTGCTGCAACATCCTGGGTAATTAATTAGTTGTAGTCCTCTCCGCTGTCCGACTCATCTGCCAGCTCCGCAGGCTGCCGGTGAACCACAACAGATGAATTCTCTAAAACACCAATCTCTGATCATTTTTCTTCTCCAGTGCTTTTGTCCATCCCTCCCTTCTTATGTCTCCTATATTTCATAACTGACATTTGGAATTTATTCTCTCAAGACCTGGTGATGGTGATTAACCTGAATGGCTTCTAAAGCAGGATTGGATGCATCCACAGAAGACAGGTCTCTCAAGGTTCCATGTTATTTCTGAAATCGGGACAGGAGGACCTAAAGTGCCAAGTTGTGGGAGAATTATATGTTCTGCCTCTTGCTTATCATGGCTGGCCACCATTTAAACCATGCTGCGTTAAATGGCCTAATCTGGCCTGGCTGCTCTTCTGTTCTCAAAGATGTTCTCCATCCCTTACTTAACTTGCTGACTTTTCTTCATGCCTTTTCTTCTCAACTTGCATTCCCATAAGTCCATTGGAAGCCCAAAATAAATCATCGCTAGGCAGCGACACTGGTCTCTTCTCTCACCAGGACACTCACCTGCAGAAAGATGCAACCGGTCACCTCAGCCTTGTAGTCCCCTGGCACTTGGGGCAGATCCTGGCACTGGAGCAGCAGAGAGTTGTCTCTATCCACATGGAATTGTGTCAGGATAGCATCTCCTGAACTCAAGGTTGCTGTGGCATCAATGCCATCCTTCGAATAAGTAAGTGTCCTGTATTGGGAGAGGGCCTGGAGAGCCACCACCGTATCCTGCAAGAGAAAGCAAAAAATTTAATGAAATGGAATAGAATGTCTATGCAGATTCTCAGTCATCCGTGTCATGGTTGTCCCAAAGGTGCTTTTTTCAAAAGGCAACTGGACTTTCTGGTTTTTCTTTGAAGGTATTTTGCGTCTCATCCAAGAAGCTTCTTCAGCTCTTTCCCACCATCCAATCAGAGCTGAAGAAGCTTCTTGGATGAGAAGTGAAACATCTTCAAACAAAAACCAAACAGCCTCTTGAAAAAAGCACCTTTGGGACAGAGGGGTCGGGTGGGATGGAACGAAATAGAAACAATAGAAATAGAAATATAGAAATAGAAAAAATAGGTTTTCTAGTCCAGCCCCCTGCTCAAGCAGGAGAACCTATACCATTTCAGACAAGTGACTGCCCAATCTCTTCTTAAAAACTTCCAGTGATGGAGTGCCCACGATTTTTGAAGGCAAGCTGTTCCACTGGTTAATTGTTCTCACTATTAGGAAGTTATCTCTCTTGAATGACACACCTCAGCTGGAAGTCCTGGGAACTGAGACTCAGCACATCTGGAGCCATACCAAGAAGACATATCATATCACATCAGATTCATTTCCAATTTGTGAGGAGCGAACATACCTGTGTAGAGGAGTATCCTCCATTGGAATTCTGTTGTTTGATCAACCATTTGACAATGGCAGTTGCTGTTATTAATTCTTCCTGGGAAGGAGACGGCTTTTTGGTCAGGAAAGCAAGGAGCCCGTAGGAGGTCATCTCTACCTCAGCAGAGGGAGCATGCAAGTAGAGTGGAAAATCAGACCTCTGCTTTGGCTTCCCAGGCCTCTCCCAGTGGATGGACTCATCCTCTTCAAAGAGAGAAATTAACTTTGGGTTACACCAACAGTCCAAGCACCATCAGAGATATATCAAGTTACAACTGGTATCTGAACAAAAACATTTGCTCTCCCTGGTGTCAAGCCATATGCAATTGGGCAAAAGGAGAAGCATATTACAAGTCGTCCTCAACATACAACTGGCTATTTAACAATTGTTCAAAGGTATGATGAATCTCCTCAGAGCGACCCGTTTTTGGAGTTACAATATTCAACGTACAACCACAATTGAGCCCAAATTTATGTTGCTAAGTGAGAAATTTGTTAAGTGAGGTTTGCCGCATTTTACGACTTGCCTTGCCATAAGTGAATCGCTGCAGTTGTTACATTAGTAATACGGTTATTAAGTGAATCTCGTTTCCCCATTGACTTGGCTGGTCAGAAGGACGCAAAAGGGGATCACATGACCCTGGGACACTGCAACCGTCATAAATGTGAGTCAGCTGACAAGCATCTGAATGTAAATCACGTGACCATGGGGATGCTGCATTGGTCATAAGTGTGGAAGATGGTCATGTCACTTTTTTCTGTGCCATTATAACTCCGAACGAAGCAAACTGTTGTAAGTTGAGGATTAAATGAACTGTTGTAAGTTGAAGACTACCTGTACCCACGCACACCTCTGTGGTCATGTGATAACATTTTGGGTGCCTGGCAACCGACTCACCTATATGACTGTTTGCAGCATCCTGCAGTCATGGGAGCATGATTCATGACTGCTTTTGCCAGGTACTAGCATTTTTACTTCCAGTTTCTAGCAAAAATCTAGAAAATGGATTCTCTTAACAAGCGCCATATTTACTTAATGACTCTTACAACAAAATAATTATAACTTTGAATCCAGCCACCTGATGCCTCAGCTTACGTCTGCAATGACTTATAATCCTGATTCTGGGCTCAATTACAGCCGTAAGTCAAGGACTAACCAGTAGAGAGTCTTTAATGAACCCCGAGCCAATAAATCACCCCATTACCATCATGATAAAGGGAAATAGGATTTGAATGTTAATATGATGCTAATATGATGGGATTCATTCCATGATGGCCAGAAGGCATATTATCTCTAGCTCATCTGCCCATTGATGTAAGGACCTGACTCGGCTATCTTATCAGGAAAGCATGACTCTTGAAACAATTGGCATTTCAAAAGGAACTTTTACTGAGAGAAAGTGATTGCACAGAAGTCAGGCAGAGTCTGAAATGCGTGCGCAAAGCATTAGGCTAATTTTCCCCTTCAAACCCCACTCCAATGCCCCATGTGCACCAGTAGCCAATATGATGCTGCAAAGATATTTTGAGAACTCTGAGATGGGGTTCTTCCTGGGGATACTGTGATCTTGTAACAGCCTGAAACCAGCTGGGAGGGAGTCCATCCTGACACTCTACTCCCCTAATTCCCATGCAATTACAGCAAATGCAAAAGCATTCAAAGCATTCACCCCATGAAGCATCCTTCCTCCCCTTCTGAATGGCAGCATCCCTGCAGGGACCTAACAACAGATTTCCTTCAAGTGGTCATTAGTTAGTTATTCATGGAATCAGCATATGCTTCCATCCTTATGTACTAAGATGGGCAAAAAATAAATTTAATAAATAAAATATAATCCTGTATAGAAAACACTTGGTGTCAGGCCTGAAACCATTTTGGGATCATCTTCAGGGATGCCACAGCGAGATCGGTTGGAGCTGTGGGAACGTGAGGGGAAATAGAGATAGCTGGGGGGGGGATGTGTAGCCAAAATAACATTCTTTCCCATGGGAGCTAAGGACGTTCCTACCAGGTGTTGGAGGGGCTTGAACAAAAGATAGCCGGAGTTGGGACTGCGACCTGATTGGACCATGTGATGGATGTGTGACCTAGGGGAAAAAACTGGGTTTTGACTTGGGTGGGAAAAACCTTGTGTCGTTCAGTCAGATTTTCACCAGCTGTGCCAATATAGCATTCCTAATAAATTCATACTTTGAGGAAACTAGGCCTCAAAGTTTTGATAGTTTTGGGTCTCTTGGTTGGAACTCTGACACTTGGGGCTATAGACACTCTGCTTGATCGGGGGGATGGGGTGTCCAATGAACATTATTCTTTGCATGCCAATAAGGTTTGTTGCACATCTCCAATTTCTTCAAAGGGTACCTGATTTTAATAACAAAGAGCTCATTTCTCACCATCTTTCACAGCTACTTTTAGAAGGGAGTCCAACATTTCTTGCCTCTTCTCTTCTTTCCCCGCCAAAGCAAAAGCGTACGCTAATAGAGCCCGGAGATAAATGTGGATCTCTTTTGCTTCTGTCGCCTTCTCCAAGCAAAGCAAGGCATTTTGCACCACAGAATGCTGCAGAGGAGAAGACGTTTAATGGAAATCAATATTGCACTATACTAAGCATATTCATCTCCACCCTATATTACCGTTACCAGTGTCGTGGTCATTTGCAGTAAAGCAGAAGCGAAAGTTAATCACCACTTGGAAATGAAATGTTTGAAGAAAGCTGCCGGAGTGACCAGAAGGGATAAAATAAAAAAATAAGATGATAAGAGAAAGAATTAGAATAGATCCAGTCTTAAACTACATGCAAAAACAGCAAGTTAAGTGGTCTGCTCACCTAGAGAGAATGTCTTGGGATTCTATACCATACAAAGCATATACAAAAAGAGAAGGCCAAAGAGTACGAAGCAGACCCAGAGAGACAACATCAAAGGCACACAACAACAGCATCAAATAACTGTGATTGAGGTCACCGAAAGTGCAAGAACCAGAACTTTGTATCTCCCTGACACTTGAAATGGAGAAGGGAGGAGGTATTGTCCTTCTCCCACCAGTTGGTTTGTAATCTATGTTGGTCAGGAAAATGGTTCCTGAAGAGGAGATTGTGAAGAAACTCAGGATCTCAGCAAAGCCCTGGGATGAAGTTGGCTTTATTATGCATTTAAGTTGTGAGCTTAAACAGTCTTTACAGCATTACACCAACAGCAAGTTGATCGTCTAATTGATACAAGCCACTTGTTATTTTCTTCTTCCAAGGAGCAGATAGAACCCAGAAGCTCAGGTTAAATGAAGAGCACAGAAACTTCAACTGTTGGGCTGCTTATATCCGTATTTCTGCTGCCTGAGCCACTGCCAGCTACCTGCTCTTCCCACATGTGTTTTGATTGTGGGAACCTTTTCTTTAAAACTTTTTAAAAGCATTTTTTACTACCGGTTCTGTGAACTGGAAGCATTTGCTGCTACTGTTTCGGGCGAATCGGGCAGAACCAGTAGCATTTCACCCCTGCTTTGCACTAAAAAGAAAGACAAACGGTTCTTTCTGCAGCGTCACCCAAGGCCCCCTCCATTCCCGGAGCTGCCTCACAAACAAGCACCACAATCAAAAAGGTTCAAAGCCATCAGGAATCTGATTGCCTGCATAGAGCACCAGTTTGTCTCCTTGCCGAAGTGGTACCTATCTGTCTACTTGCATAAAACATGCTTTTGAATTGTTAGGTGGACAGAAGCTAAGGCAAGTGACAGGAGCTCATCCTGCCACATAGGGCTTTAGCTCAAACCACCATGCCTCTTAATTGATTGGCGAGAGAAAAGGATAGAATTGATTGGAGAAGAGGGATAAGGAAGAAATAATTGGTCTTATTCAACTTATTATATTTTGCGTTCACCAGACTATATACATGGCTTTGCATGTGCCGTGAAGCTAGTCAGATGTGGTCTATTTCATTAGCCTAAATGATTGTGAACTCCATGACCAAGTGGGAACTTGAACATGTATTTCCTTACTGCTAGTTTACGGCAATCAGGGCTGCACTTTGCACACTTACGGTGGGAGGTAGCGGCACTTCCAGCAAAGCAATGGCGATGTAAGTTGAAAGAGTGATCTGGTCATCAACTCCCCCCTGCAGAAGAGAGACAGATATCAGCTGCACCTATTATACAAAGAACTTCCACCATCTTTTATCCTCCCTGCAATCTTTCCAAATCTATATTATATCTCCCTCCCCAAAAAACCATGGAGTCTTGGGAACTGAGTAATACAGAAATCCCAATGGGCTTTTTCAGGAGGCAACTGGACTTTCTTGTCCTTTCTTTTGAAGACGTTTCACTTCTCATCCAAGAAGTTTTGTCAGCTCTGACTGGATGGTGAGGAATGGAAGGATTTATACTCCTTGCAGACAACTGGACATTTGCATTCTTTTAGAGAGTTGTTGAGGCCAGTTGGAGATATTATCTGTGTCTTCAGGGTCACCTGAGTAGTGGCAATGGGTGTGGAGCCTTCTTGGATGCAGGATGTTTTTCTGCCCTGTGTCCCTTCCTTGTTGAAGACAGGTGCAGGCTGTTCAGGATGAGGCTGTGCTGTCTGCATCTCAAACTGAAGCGCAAATGGGTCCTGTAGCCTGCAATTTTTCTGGAAATCCATTCCTACTCCCACACCATTCAAAGGGTGTCCATCCCAAAGTGTATAACTAAATGTCTGTGTCCTCAAAGAAAAAGAAGAGAGTCCACCTGCCTCCTGAAAAAGCACTCTTGGGCACTGCTGAAGACATTCTGTCAGTTTTTCAGGTAAAACGTTAAATCCTGACTGCTGAATATTCACAGGTCTTTCTGTTTTTTTCAATGCTGTCCTTGTTCATAAACAGAAAGACAGCACATATTTTCTTCCAGATTAGAAATCCAGAGTAATTCCCAATCATTCTCTATGTGGCCAAACCAGCCCAATCTTCCTGTATCTTCAATTCACATTCCTTCTTGAGCTCATTCATTTAATGATGGTCCAAAGTTACAACAGCCTTGGAGAAACCGGCTTTCAGTGCATCCTTGAAATTATGACTCTCACATAACCCTAGCAATCCCATGAACACAATTTGGGCACTTGGCAACTGGCTTGCATTTACGACAGTTGCAAAGTCTTGTGTGATCACAATATGCAACCTTCCTGTCCAGTTTTGGACAAAAATAGTGAATCGGGGAAACCAGATTTACTTAACAACCATGGTGATTCGTTTAACAAGTATGGTAAAAATGGTCGTAAAATCAGGTCGATCATGTGATGACTTATTTAGCGGCTATATCATTAAGATCCAAAATTCCAGCCCCAGTTGTGATTCCAAGTCAAGTATTCCCAATATACCCAACTCTCATTTCCAAAGACATGTTGCCGTTTTCTCCCGCCCGCCTCTTGTACCTTGAGGGCATTGTTAAAAAGAGACCCGGTGCTCCGAAAGCATCCATTATTGTCCTGCCTCAGGGTCAGCGAGTTCTGAGCATCGTTGATGTGCTTGTCTTCCACAAAGATTAGGGATCTCGCCTGAGCAAAAGATTTCAGCACGAAAGCCGTAAGCCTATAAAACAGCCCAAAGCACAGGAGATCCTCATTTTTCTTTTTGTAGTTCCCAAGCTCCTACAATCTTCGGCCATCTTGAGATTGAAGAACCCATTGAAGGAAGGTATCAAGGAAGTTAAGAGGGCAGCTATAACTGGGCAGTCAAAGCCCCATTTTTCACCAGCAATGTGGTGGTTGCACAATTATAGGCAATTACCTTTGCCTTTTTAAACCATTCCCGAGTATGCCTCCGCTTGGTATGATTACCGTGCTTCTCTTCAATCTCTAAGACCGCCCCCACCCACACAGACAGGCAAAACACCAGAATATAAACTGACAGCAAGCTACACTCCTTACCAGCACTGATGATATTACTTTGTCAGGGTAATGAAACGTCTGCAAGAAAAACAAGCAAGCTCAGAGAGTCCCAAGGACCTGTCATATCAACCCTGAGCTACAAATAGTCTCCTTTATGGCTCCTGAATTTTCTGAATGTTGATTTGGTTAGTCCATCACTGTAGAAGTTTGAAAAACGCGGCCTTAGGAAACAAAGAAATCTTACCAAGTGTTCCCTTCCTCTGAACCTTTTCCAAAAGCGCTGTAAGAACCATCAGGATGCTTGTAGTTCAGTTGCCTTTGATAGCCTGAAGTGGAAAAGGAGATTTAGAGACGAGCTGAGCACCATGGTCATTTCCAAACCCAAGTGAAATATTTCCTTCCAGTTTCTGATTCATTTCCAAAAGTCAGTTTGACTTAGAAATTGGGCCAAACTGGCTTTGAATCTCCAAATCAAATTGCGAATATTATTCAGTATGCTTGACTACAAACCCCTCCCCCTTCCAAAGGTTCCCTTTATGATCCCATGGACACTGACCTTTGGCAACTAGGTGCTTCAATGTTCCTAATTTTTACATGTTATGTTTGTTTACAATTTTTATTCATTTATTTATTGAATTTATATTGCCGTCTATTTGCTCATGGCAACTAAAGGCAAGTTAGAGAATATAAAACCTCATTTAAAACAATAAAAATAATAAAAATAAAATAAATGAATAAAATAAAATCACACACCTCCCCGGCGACAGCAGGTCACACGAGCCATTGAATGGGCTCCATCCCACCCTGGGTTCCCCAGGCCCGCTGGCAGAACCAGGTCTTTAGCACCTTCCAGAAGAGTGTTCTAATCTCTGGGGAAATAATGTTCCAAAGAGAGAGAGCTACCACGGAGAAGGCCCTTCTTCTGGGTCCCACCAGGTGTATCTCCCTATGGGACCTGCAACATTTCCTGCTTCCACGCTCTGATGGGTCGGGTACGTTTGACTGGCAAGAGACAATCCCTCAGATAACCTGATTCCAAGCCATGAAGGGCTTTAAAGGTGACAACCAGCACCCTGAATTGCACCTGGAAGCATATCAGCAGCCAATGCAGCTCCCATAGGAGAGGTGATACATGTGCACACCAGGGTCTGCACAAAACCAGGCAGGCTGCTGTATTTTGCACCAACTGTAGCTTCCAGGTGCTCCTCAAGGGAAGCCCCATATAGAGTGTTGCAATAGTCAAGACAGGAAGTGACTAGGGCATGAGTGACTGTGAGTAAGGATTGTTGATCCAGTAAAAGGCGTAACTGGTGCATAACCCACAGTTGTGCAAAGGCTCTTCAAGCAGGAATTACGAGTCCAGGAGAACCCCCAGATTACGCACAGCAACTGTTTGGGGTAGTGCCACCCCATCCAAGACCAAAGGTGGCAATTATCCCTGAGCCAACAAACCCCAAATCAAGAGCCACTTGGTCTTGCCAGGGTTTAGTTTCAACCCATTGCTCTCCATCCAGTCCTTAACAGGCTCCAGGCACTGTGAGAGGGAGGACAGGGCATCACATAACTCACCATGGGCCAAGACATATAGTTGAGTATCATCAGCATATTGATGATACCTCAGTCCATGGTGGCTGATGATCTCACCCAGTGGCTTTATATAAATGTTGAACAGGAGCAGAGAGAGTACTGAGCGGAATCCCACAAAGCAGTGGGCGAGGGCTGGTTCTCTCCCCTCCTATCAATACTGACTGAGAGCGGCGCAGAGGAAGAAAGTGAGCCAGGATAGCACAAGGCCTCCCATTCCCATGCCCTGAAGCCAATCCAGGAGAATACCATGGTCGATGGTATCGAGAGATGCCAAGAGGTCAAGTAGAGCAAGGATGGATGCACTACCCCCATCCGGCTCCCGCCAGAGATCATCCAAAAGTGCAACCAATGCTGTTTCTGTCCCAAATCCTGAATCCTGACTGATAGGGATCGAGATAATCCATTTCATCCAGAAACCACTGGAGATGCTGCGCAACCACCTTCTCAACCACCTTCCCCAAAAAGGGAAGATCGGAGACAGGTCGGAAATTATCCAACAGGGTGAAATCCAGCGATGGCTTCTTAAGAAGAGGGTGACCACAGTCTCCTTAAAGTGCTGGGGCACTACCCCCTCCTGTAGAGAAGCATTATTCACCACCACCGCCTGTCACCTCCTGGGAAGCTTTCACAAACACAGGTGCTTGCGTGCATACTCCCTAGGATCCTGTCCACTTCCTCAGGAACAACAGGGTCAAATTGTTTCCAGATAACATGGCAAGAACCTGCCTCAGGGGCTTCCACCGAACCAGCAACCACGCCGGCATCTAACTTGGAATGAAGTTGAGTGATTTTGTCTTCCAGAAAATCCGCAAATTCCTCAGCGCAACCCTTCAGGTGGACCTCAATCTCCTCCTTCCCCAGGAGTACACAGCTCACCTTAAAGATGGTTGCTGGGCCATTATATGCAGATGCAGTTAGTGTATTTATACTTTGCTGCACGAATTGCCACGAGGTAGGCCTTAATAGCAGCTCTTACCCATGTTCGATCAAGTTCATCCCTCGTATTCCGCCAGCAGCGCTCTAGACGTCTCCTCATGCATCTCATCCCCCTCAGTTCCTCTGTATATCCCAGAGGGCAAAGAGGTCTACAGGTAAGGAGAGTTTGCATAGCCTATCCAGAGCCTCAGTCATCAATTACACTTATAACCCTCTTTTCTCCTTGCATTAACACTCAACTTGTCACTTACATATTTAAATTGTAATTCATTCTAATTCTTCTAGAACAATAGAACTATTAATCAGTAGAACAAATGGTCCAACACTGGAAGTTTTTAAGAAGAGATTGGATAACCACTTGCCTGAAATGGTATAGGATTTCTTGCCTGAGAAGGGGGTTGGACTAGAAGATTTCCAAGGTCCCTGTTCTGACCTAGGATTCATGATTACACCAAGGCAAATAAACAGTGTTTAAAAAATCTCTGTTTTATTTACGGCTGCTGATAATTGGATTCCTTTCCAGCCTGGGCAGAGTTATCTCAATTAGTTCTATGGAACTCTGCCAAAGTCTTTCAAGATAAGTCCATGGGGCAATGCTAAACAGTTCAAACCTAAACAAGATAATACAAAATCAAACCAGAATCCAAAGTCACACGTGGAGCTGTGAGATAATTGCAAACAAGTTCTGAATGAGTTTCTTCTTGCAACTCATACATCTGGTAGCTCTTCTTTTAAGGCTTCTGGGAGGGTCCAACCCCTCCCTCCTTTACTCCTGAGTAGCCCTTTTCCTTTGCAGCTGCTCTTGTCTTCTAGCAGCTCTGCACATCCACGCATTAGGGATTGGCACCCCCTGTCCCTCTGCATTGCTGCTATCATACCTTTAGGGTCTGACACACCAGTCACAGATGACCCTGGCCCCATCTCTGCTTCTAATGCAGAGACCCCGTCCGAGCCTTCCCTAAACTCCAGAGCTGACCCTTATTCCTCTCCGCTGTCGGAATCATTTGCCAGCTACGCAGGCTGCCGATGAACCACAGCAATCCCTTGCAACTCCGTTATTCTATTCTCTGCTATCGCAGGACGACTAGATTTTCCAGAAAAGCAAGCCATTGAGCAATATTTTATTCATTCATTCATTCATTCATTTATTTATTAGACTGTAATCCCTCATTTGCTACTTTTTTCATAAGAAATTCAAAAAGGAGAATATATATCATACTCCTTCCTTGTTTTATCTTCCCGACAACGCTTTTCTATTTCCCCCAACCAACCTTTTCAGCAGTGGTGAAATCCAATTTTTTTTACTACTGATTCTGTGGGCATGGCTTGGTGAGCGTGCTGTGGCTTGGTAGGCGTAGCTTGGGCGAAGGATATTGCAAAGTCTCCATTCCCACCAGAGGTGGGTTCTGAATCTTTTTACTGCCGGTTCACTTAGTGTCGTGCCTGAAGTGCACGCACAAAGCGTGTGAATGAGTGCACGCGCGGCAGTCAAAAACTAGCTTCTGCGCATGGCAGAAGCAAATTCAAGATGGCAGCACCCATGGAGCTACTGACAGAACCGACTCCGTGACGTCATCGTGGAGTTACTACCTTACTCTATAGAACCAGTAGGAACCCACCTCTGATTCCTATCCCACTCTGGGGCCAGCCAATGGTGGTATTTGGTAGTTCTCCAAACTACTCAAAATTTCCACTACTGGTTCTCCGAAATACTCAAAATTTCTGCTACCGGTTTTCCAGAACCTGTCAGAACCTGCTGGATTTCACCCCTGCTTTTGAGGTGAGGTGAACCAAAAGAGAGTGACTAACCCAAACTCACTGTCATTCTTTCATGCTCAGGCAGTACTAGAACTCACACTCCTGCTTTCTAGGTCAGCGTACACCAAACTGGTTCTCTAAATTACTAATGTCTCTTGTTCCCAACATCTGGAAAGGTTCTAAATGTCTCAGTCAACCTAATCTGTCCAATTTACAACCTCTTCCATCAATACCAGTGACAGATCTGTCGACCGAGCC
>JANHFT010050213.1:0-11894 GCA_032467955.1 Pseudoxenodon macrops | reverse complement strand
CTATTCTATTTCTATTAGTTCTATTTCTATTCTATTCCATTCCAATCATTCATTCCATTATTCTATTCTATTCTATTCTATTCTATTCTATTCTATTCTATTTAGATGGAATTAAAAATGATGGAGTGGGAGCCATTGAATAAGAAACATGATCTAGGGCTTGATTACTGACTTGCTTGGGAGTAAGAAATAGGATAAACAAAACACGATGTGTTTCTTTAAAATAAGCAAACAAATCTGAAGGACACCTTTCCGAAACGAAGGGGTGTCCTTTATAATAAAGGACGCCTGGTCAGCCTGGGACTCATGAGACTTGGCAGAACGGAATGACCCTCCTCTGATTGACCATCTCTATTTCCTCTTTCCACTCCTGGTTAGGTGGCTCACGCTAAGATCCAAGGCGTGGAGTCCAACTTGGAAGAGGCCTTGAGAAAGGAGAGCCAGATGATGACTTTAATCCAATCCCTGGAAGAGGAAAAGGCCGTATATCAGAAGGCCCTGGAGAAGATCTGCAGCTACCTGCCCCAAGAGGCCCTGTCTGACTGTGAAGAGCTGCTGAAAGAAGTCAACTGTCATCCAAACAAATTCTAGAAGGAAGCCATAAACGAGAGGGGGGAGGGGGAGGCAGGAGGGAGAAGAAACAGAGAGAGAGAGAGAGAGAAAGAAAGAGAGAACGTGATTTCTTCTCATAGATGGAAGGAAAGAAACAGGCCAGGTCGCGGCTGGGAAAGAGATCCACCTCATTTCACAGGATTCTTGCAAGCAGCCGCAGTAGCAAAGAGGCCATTTTTTCAACCTCAATATGCAAACCCCAGGTTCATAATAACGCGCGTACATAATTTGCAGTGCGCAGAACAAAAAAGGTGGGATCGAAAACGAAGAAGATCAGGTGTATATTTGGGACTGATCTAAAAACGGTGGGATTTGAGACCGCTCTGTAACTTAAAACGTGGAAGACTCTTCCCTTCCCTCGGTAGAGGAAGGTATGGGGGTTCTTTTCTATACGCTGATCAACACTTGAAAAAAAATAAAAAGCAAGAATGTATTTCCACCTCCGAAAAGCAGCACAGGTCCCAGCTGAGGGGTGGGTGGGTGGGTGGGTGGGTGGTGTGCATGTCTGCGACATGTTGGGGGGGTCCGTTTCTAAAGTTCCTCAGGGAAGATCGCTGGTCCTTCCTTTCCGTGGGAACGGCTGTGTTCCTGCGGACACGCAACTGACCTCTCCTCCTGTCTCCTTCACGGAGAGCTGGTGATGAAAAGTTGATGAAAAGTCACCCATTCCCTATCCAGAAAAGCAAAGGAAGACATATCAGGGACCCCTTCACTCCCCCTTCCTTGTGAGACAGAAAACGAAAACAATGGGTGGTTAAGGTGTGGCTGGGGCCGGAGCGTGTCAGAACGCAGGTAGGAGTTTCCAAGCAAGCCCTTCTCCTGAAACTCTTGGGATCGACTCCTTTCCTCTGACCTGCAGGAATCCGTTCGGTTGAAGGGATCCCTCACTGTTGAGCGCTGTCCTTATCTTAGCACCTTGTAGCTTCTCCATGCTCTTGAGAGTTGCGCCAAGGTTACCGTCAAGGAGGATAGCCCGTGTCACTTTGGCAATGGCTCACAGATGCTATGAAGCACTACAAGTCCTGAGGTGGGGAATGGCCATCATTTAAACATGGTAGATGGCCTGTCCTTCAGCCGAATGCCGAATCCTGCAGCCCGATTCCACTTGGCCAAGGAAACCCTATAAGATCTTCCTGCTTCCTCAGTTGTCCAGCTTCCCCCCCCTCAAATGTTAGTATTTCTTCCACACGGAAGATCCCATAAACCTTCAACATTGCACCTGCAACAGAAGAACAAATAGGTGCATGATGGCGAACCTATGGCACGCATGCCGGAAGTGGCACGCAGAGCCATCTCTCCAGGCATGCGAGCCATCGCCCGTTGCTCTTACGGGTTCTGATGCACAGGCCAGCTGGCCTTCACGCTTGTGGGAGCGCAGGAAACTGGAAGAGCAGCCGCCCAATGCGCATGCGCGCACTGGGAAAATTATCTTCTGGTTTCTGGTGCACGCATGCACACCTGGCAGCGGGTCCTTACGCGTGCATGTGCGCCTCAAACCGGAAGACCAGGTGGCATACACATGGGTAGGTGCTCTTCCAGTTTCCGGTATGCACACGTGTCCCCATTTCAGGACTCAGTGCCGAAAAGGTTCGCCAACATTAAAATAGGTTGTCACAGAATTAACGCTAAGGGGAGTGGCTATCCCAATGTGGTAGTTAGTACATTTCAGCATAACATGTCTGTTCCCATCTTTTTTAAGAAGCAGAGATTCGACCTTGAAAATCTAGCAATTTCTGGATGGTGTTGATTGTTTTTATTATTATTATTATTATCATCAACATTATCATTTGCTGCTCTGCCTATTTCTTAAGAACATTTTCTGGTTTCGGAAGCTATTTCTGCCATGCAGACCAGACACTGAAGTCAACACTTGATCTATCAAAATAATGGAAATAGCAAACAGCCAACATAAGAAATATGTTTTGGAACATGTTGTTCTGCCCCCTCCTCCTCCCCACACACATTGGGAATGACTTGTCGTATTTCTCCTGCTGCTTTCTCTAAAAAGTGTGCCAAATTCAGCCAAGTGTCTTCCTTGTACAAGACACAGGTGTGGGTGAAAGTGCTTCCATTGCGACATGTCTTGCGTTATGCAAACAAGAAGCAAAACCGAGGAGAATACACTTGGCATTCTCCTCCACCTGCTGCTGCGTAAATCCAACCCGCCTCTCCCCCTTTTTTTTTGTTAATTTCTTGATCATATAATTTCTTAGTTTTCCTGGGCACCGTCCCAAAGGAACAGCCAAAATGCATGACGAGACATCGCCCTAATTTCAGCTTTTTTTTTTTGCACGGGAGATTTCCCAAAGATTGCGTTGTCTGGCGTTATTTTCTCGCTGCTTCTTATCAAATCAACAGAATCACACCAAACCCGGCGGAATTGCAGAAATTTCGCACTTTTGGAAAGAAAATGTGCTGTTTTCTTTGCCATTTCATTTGGGGCCGCCTCGTGCCCGGAGAAGCAGCCCCAGAGAATTAGATGCCGGTGGTCTTGAGTTATTAAGACACGTCAGACTCTTAATTTTTTTTAAAAATCACAACGTTTCACGCTATGTTGGTTTCACTGACTTGTTCATGTTGTCACGCGGAGAATTTCCAATAAATGCCATTGCTGCGTATTGCTCGTATTGTTTTCATTTACAGTTGGAATATTTCTATGGATGATTGCACAAGGAGTTTGAGCCCAAGAAACATTTCAGGACATGATCTGCTGATTTGACGGGTGGTTGGCTTTAGAAACGGTGCTCGACACACTGAGATAACAATCCTTGACTGGCTGTGCGGAAGAGGAGGAGTTGGAGGGATGTTCTGAGTGAAGGGGTGTCAAACTGGCGGCCAAGGGGCCGGATGCATCATGCACAGGCAACACCAACTATAGCTCCGCATATGGGAAAATGTCACGAAACGTCACTTGAGGGCAATGTGACGTGGCGAGTTTGACATCCGTGTATCTGAGACAGGGACCCGAGCTAGGCCTCAACTTACAACTATTCATGTAGCGACTGTTCGAAGTTACATTGACACTGAAAAAAATGACCTATTGCAGTGTTGGCGAACCTTTTTGGCACTGAGTGCCGAAACGGGGGTGAGCGCGCATGCACACGTGTATAGATGCCAGAAACCGGAAGAGCAGCCATCCCATGCGCATGCCAGGAAGATGATATTCCGGTTTCAAGCAGTTGTACCAGCCACCTGGTCTTCCAGTTTCTGACACACATGTGCGCACGAAGACCAGCTGACTGATGCGCACGTGTGTACTGGAAACCGGAAGATCATTTTCCTGGCATGCGCATGCACACTGGGCGGCTGCTCTTCTCGTTTCCAGTGCTCCCTCATGCGTGAAGACCAGCTGGCCGGTGCTCCGGAACCTGGAAGAGCAATGGGTGATGGCTGGCATTCCTGGAAAGATGGCTGTGCGTGCCACTTCCGGCATGCGTGCCATAGGTTCGCCATCACAGGCCTATTGTATCATCGTTTTTCGCACTTAACAAGCGTTTCAACATTTCTGGGGTCAAGTGCAACAAAATTCAGATGCTTGGCAACTGGCATGCATTTATGAACATTGCAGTGCCCCAAGGTCACCTTTTGCGACCTTCTGACCCAAAATAAAAGTCAATGGGGAAGTTGGATTCATTATCTTAACCAGGGACTCTGTGGCAACTGTGGCAAGAAAGATTGGAAAACGGAGCAAAACAGGGATTTTGGGTTCAGTTGTGGTAAGTCGTAGCCTGTCACTCTTCCTGCCCTGCCAAAAATGACAGTAGAATAAAATAAAATAAAACAATATTTGTTATGCCTGAAGAGAAACCAAAACTAAAGATTGTGAGTCTTGTCTTTGCTCAGTCTCTCGATTCTCTGTGGAAGGTCTGCAGAAGTCCCTTCCTCTTGACACGGCTGATGCCATGATGTATGACTTGAGGAACATGACGGGTGATTTCCTGAACAAATTGTTGAAGCAATAAGCAGAAAAAGACAACCCATTCCTCCAGCTTTTTTGCAAAGGAAGACAAGGGCCCAAGGCAGCCTCCTTCCCAGAACGTTTACACCTTGAAGTCATTACAATTGGGCTCTGCGGGATCTGCCGTTTTTTTTAATTATTATTTTTATTATGGGAAGAAATCCTGATCAAGCAGAACTCTTGTTGCTTTTATAGACAGTTCTGATTCAGCAACTTTGAAGGATTGTTTGATCCCGTGCCTTATGAAGAAAGGAAATTTCATTCCCAGATTCTGAAAAACCTTACTTAGCTGTTTTCTGCTCGGAAAAAAAACACAAAAACCAGGCGAACCACAGCTATGCCTTGGGTGCTCTACTTGGGTTTTATGGCATGGAACTTGAACAGATTGCAGTAACTGCCAATCCTGGTTTATGAAAGTACAGAACGGATGCAAAAAAGTGTTGACTTAATAATAAGTTTGTCTGTTTGAGCAAAGCTTGACAGCAAAGGAGACCATCCTCCTCCTTCTCTCTGGTGCCACAATTTGACCACCAAATTCTACTAACCTGCCACCTGGAGATAAGAGTTTTGTTTTTTGATAGCTTTCAGAGGAAACTCGTCTGGAATATCTCCGTGTTGGACAACATTGGGGCAAAGGAAGTAGATGTTGGTGGTTTGGTCCATTCCTTGAACATCCGCTGACATCTTTGTCCCCCGTTTGTATGGCTGATCTGCCTGGATGCTCTTAGAAGCCAGAACTTCTCTGGAAGTCGTTTTTAATTTGCTGATTGTGACAACCTGGTCAGGAGGAAAAGCTCTCGAAGATCCTCCTCTTCTTGAAACAACAGCGGACATTAAACCTTACCTAACATTTCTCGTCTCAAGCTTGGCTGGATCTAGGTGGGTGATGGATGCAAGATCCCGTCCGTGTAGAACAGTGGATGGTCTTCTGTCTCTCTTCATCACTGGAGATTGACCACTTGAGGGCCCAGATGCTTGGGCAAGTCCCAGAGAAATGGCTTCAATGTTTGCCATGGGTTAATCAGGTCTCTAGATTCACAGCTGGTTTCTCTCTCTCTCCCCCCTTCCTCCCTCCCTCTCCCTCCCTCCCTCTCTTGCCTCTCTTTCTGCCTCTCTCCTTCCATGTCCCTTTCTTGCATCTTTGTTGTTATTTTATTCCTCTTCTAGGAATCTTCTAGGATGGGATGGGCTTGAGATGGGAGGAGAGAAGAGGGGAGAGAAAAGAGAGGAGAGAAAAGAGAGGGGAGAGGAAAGGAGAGCTTTATTGTCATTTTTTACTATGGGCACACTGGCACACATTAAAAATATACCTATATGCCAGAGGTGGGTTCCTACCTGTTCTATCCAGTTCTATAGAACCGGTAGTAACTCTGTGATGATGTCACGGAGCCGGTCCTGTCAGTGTCTCCATGGGTGCCACCATCTTGGATTTTGCTTCTGCGCATGCGCAGAAGCTATATTTTGATTACCGCATGTGCACGCTCAAGGTGTGACCCTGAGCGAACCGGCAGTAAGAAGATTCAGAACCCACCTCTGCTATATACCTACAGCCATACACACACACACACACACACACACACACACAAAATTCTCCCTGTTCTTGCTTGTCCAGTATCAGTAATCTTCCACATTCTTTCCATTTCTTGCTCAGAATTTCTCAGCATCACAGTGTTGGCAGGAGCCTCGTCATATCTGTGTTAGGCAACTGAGCAAAGACAATAAATGCTGTTTCTGAAGCCAATTTTCAGTCATCTGCAGGCCTGACCCGATCAGCCCTCCAGTTGCTGTGATTTATTCCAGCTTCTATCATTTCTCCTAGGATAACTTTGTGTTTCTTCTCTTCTGTGTTGCTTTGGTTGTTTATTTTGTTTGGACTGGGGAGAGTGTATTTTCCACCTGATGTATCCACAGAGGGGGCCCATGTAGCACAGAGGCTGCTTCTAAACTTCGATGGAGAAAACCCAGGGCTACATCCAGTGATGGGATTCAGCCGGTTTGCATCTATCTGGGAGAACCGGTTGTTAACTTTCTAAGCAGTTTGGAGAACCGGTTGTTGGAAGAAATTTACTTTGTTTTTTTTTCACTTTACAGGGCTAATCCTGTAAGGAAGGCAGGAAGGAGACATTCTGGTATTGTTTCTAGACTAATCTTTATTGCCTTGCTTACAGAAACTGCCTCTCCGGTTAACCTTTATGACATTGTACCAACGAAGGTGAAGTAGCGCCCATCGGCGCGAGTGACGTTGAGTTAGCCGTGCCCATCTGGTCACATGTCCACAGAGCCACGCCTACCCTGCTGGTCATTAGGGCAGAGAACCGATTGTTAAATTATTTGAATCCCACCACTGGCTACATCCCCACGCAACCAAACAGCCCAACCCACTTTCAGCTCAACTGCCTCAGAGCGAAGGTTGTTGAGATGATATGAGGGAAGATGGCCAGGCAAGTTGACTTAGAAGTAAGTCAATAAGAGTGTGTGAATATACTTATTGACATGTATGGGGACATCAACAGGGCTGGGAGGGCCTGGTGGGAACTGCCTCCAAGGTCAGGTAGGAGAAGCACAACTATTCCTCCCTTGATCTTCTGGCCATGGAGCTCCTTCATCCACCTGGTAGGGAACAGACACAGGGAAGATCATTTTGAAGAGGAAGGGGTATTTCCTGGTTGAGCCTCTAAAGATGCTTTCCGGTTTTCTGAATACAGCAGGAGGGTCCTTGTGAAAGCAGTCAGCCAGGACACGCCTGAAATGGAGGCCGTCCTCTGGACAAAGGAGAAGAGGTCATTGACCTCCTCCACAGGCCAACTGGCCCAACTGCAGGAGGTCTCCCTAGACAGCCTCCCTTTGTTATCATACATGGGAACCCAACCTGGTGAAAATCAGGCGTTGCACTCCCACCGTTGTACAACCCAGGAAATGTGTAAGCCTTGCAACCTGCAATTTTATAGTACCACAATTTTCTTGTGCTCAGCCAGCCTTCACTGTCTGAGAAGACTATAAGGAAACAATAATGCAGGCTAGTAGATGGAAGGCGTACTTTTGCTTTAGAGTCTCTTTCTAATTCTTCGGTTCTTGTTATGCAAATAATCCCTGTCTGGGTCAATTTGCTAGATAACCTTGGTTAGTGGCCGCTGCAAGGAAAAACGCCCATTATTTCTCAATATTATTATTTTTTCGCTTTCAAGCTTCAGAATACACACAGCATCATTCAGTGTCTCGTTTCCTTGTCTACAAGATTCCAGCAGGGACCAATTGATACATTGGGGTTGGATCGCCCCTTCTCCATCATTGTCCTCCTCCTCCTTCAAGGCATCTGGCTAAATCTCTTGGCCTTCTTCACTTCAAAATGCAAACCATAAATATGGCAGTAGTGACTAACAACTTGGGCTTTATAGAAGGGACCTTGCTGGCTTGGGGTTGCTTTCTCTTTTATCATTGCTTTCATTAGTCCTCAACTCGGTCTTGCACTTCAGAATCAAGTCAACCATAAAAGTTTAGGCAGCTCTTTACTGAATCCTTCTTTTGGTGAGTGTCAGCTCCACAAAGAGAGATCTAGTGGGCTGTACACAGGCTGTTGAGCAGTGGTCCTTCAAAATACTATTGATGGCAATAGAGATTGAATTGATCTTCCAAGATAACAGCTCATAACACGGGGAGAGGTTTGCTCACAAGTCTAAAATAGACAGGTTCCCCCACAAGGTCTCTAGGTAATTGTAATCTCTGGTTGAAATACCAGCTTCATACTGGGCAGGAATTCAGGATAATCCTTCTGTGGAACTGGGAGATGTTCAGTGGAGGAATTCCAAATCTTTTCCCACATGTTCTATGAGAGAGCGCTTTGCACGCGCAGCGTTCAGTGTCAGCACGGGTGAGCTGAACTGTTGTTTAGCTCAGATGTGGCGTGGCAATCTGCTATACCACATGAATCAGCTGAGCTAAAAAACAAGGGAACATAGGACAGGGAACGGCAAGGGCAGAAGGGCGGGGCCAGCTAGAGGTGGTATTTGCCAGTTCTCCAAACTACTCAAAATTTCCGCTACCAGTTCGTCTGAACCAGTCCGAATAGGCTGAATACCACCTCTGGAGATGTTCATTGTCTCATCCTGTGTGTGTTTGGTCATCAGTTGCCTTTGGAATGCTTGGCCATTGGGGTCTTCATTCAAAACACTAGAAGATGAGTTTTAAGGATCTGGAGGGAAGATCCAGTACTTCTTGGTGATGGTTGATCTGCCCCCATGCTCTGGCAAATCAACCGCTTGCACTTTGCAAGAGAGCATGGAAACTCTGCTAGAGAGAAGCTCCCTGATGATGGGGCTCCAACACGAGTCCAAAAGCTCTGAAGAATAAACCTCTGGTTCCAGTACCTGGCCCAAATGTTGGATCCTGCAACATTATCCTGGGACATGTATATTCGCCTTCATTCGCAACCATTTACCTGCTGTGAATGTGGATCCTTGTTCTGACCTAGGCTCCTTCAACAGCACAAAGGCGACTCCTCATCCTGATAAATCTCTTTTATTTAATTTACAGTGAATTCCTTTCCAGCAAAGTCTTTCCTCTCCCACAGTCTTTCAAGATCGTTCACAATTACCGACCTTTATCAGGCTTGGAGAGTGGCCAGGCCGATATCTTTCAGATACCGCAATACTTGGCAAGAATGCAGGAATGAACTAATGGCCTCCTGCAAACTCCACTCCCCTTTCCCTCTTCTTTTATTCCCTATGGAAGGGGCCATTCATTGTCCACCTGTGGCCTTCTTCCCACGTCAACCCTTGTTCCTTATCTGTTCCCTTCATCTGGCAACTCTGCACCTGTGCACACTGGGAACAGGATCCAGCTGTTTGTCTGCCTCACTGATGTCATACTCCACTGATAACTGTCATACGGCCCTGGCCATATGATGCAGATCCTTTCCCAGACTCCAGGACTGTCCCATGTTCCTCCCCAACCTCCTCACTGTCTGAATCTGCTTCCAGCACTGCTGGCCGCTGGTGAGCCACAACAATTCATTGGCCAGGAAGGGCTACAGAAGCAGGAAGAGATCCCTGCATGGAGTGGAGGAGAAACTATGATGGTCTTATCCCAGAAATAGAGATGCTCGGATGTTTGCTCAGGGAGAAGCACTATGGAATCTAGAGGCACCTGGTCTTTGCAAACTGGATTGTATGTTATCCCCTGTGTGGTTGGGGCAGAGTTCAGGGGCCTGAATTGGGGGGGTTTCCTTTTCCCAGGAAAGAGGGGGTCCCTGAAGGAAAACAGCACAACATCCTGGTTTGACCAACACATCTTTTTGTGGTTATTTCAGTGCTGTATCGTTCATTTTCCTAGTGTATTAATTGGGGAAAGACAAAATTTTGACAATCTTGATCTGTAAAGCAAGACAGAGGAAGGGAGGGATGGATCTTTTGAAAACAGGCCTGAGAATAAATTACTATAAACTCAAGATTTCCTGACTGGCAGTCAAGGGTAAAGTATTCTCTGGATAATTGACTGAGACGTAAAAGAATAATGTGCAGGTTGATTTAAGCAACTTCATTTTTAGAAGTTTCCCAGAACTTGCCCTGCAACATAATAATTAAGAGAGGGCTTAATGGGAATCCTAGGGAGGAATCAACCAGCAGGGCTGAGAGATAAATGATCTCCAGACTGATAAAACGCATCAGACTTCCATTTCACAATAACTCAGCCCAAGGAATCGTCCATCATCTTTCACTTGGCAAAGTGTGAACAGCCATCTAAAGGCATTTATCTCCGCTTTTTAATTATTACAACTTTAACATGTCAGATCCTGTGTGGTTTTTTTTAAACTTACATAAATCCACATTTAAGTAAAACAAAACCAGCAATAGCCCAAGTGTTTAACCTTGATGCGTTTCTCTAACCTAGGGGTGTCAAACTCTATTTCATTGAGGGCTGTATCAGTGTTATATTTGACCTTGGGGGGGCCCAGGGCAATGGTGGGTTGCTTCTGGTTTGGACCAGTTCGCTAGAAAGCAGAAATTGGCTCCCGCTTGCCGAACCGGCAGCATTGGCTGGCTAGCTACGCCTCCGAACCGGTCCTCTGGCTGGAAATCGGTGCTCCGGGATGAAATTGCCTTGAAAAGAACCCTCTACGCACACGCAAAGCCTCCTGGGTTTTTTAATCCGGACACAATGGGGACATGTTTGAGTGTAGCGAGCGCATGCCCGCAAAATGCTCACTTCCGACGCGACCCCGAACTAGTAGGAAAGGTAAGATGAACCCACCCCTGGGCCAAGCGGGTGTGGCCAGCTTGCAGTCACTTGTTTTTGGCTGTGACGGCCTCCTACAGCCCTCTGCCAGTGAAAATGGAGCCTTGGGTGCAGGGTGTACACAAGCTCCATTTTCACTGGCAGAGGGCTGCAGGAAGCCATTGCGGCTGAAAAAGGAGCAGTGTGTGGGCCTCCCAAGCTCCCTTTTCTCTGGCAGAGTCACCGTGGGCTGGTTCTTCATTGTTTCCAGGGTGGCCCTGTGGACCAGATCTAAACACCCCGTGGGTTGAATACAGCCTGTGGGCTTTGAGTTTGACACTCCTGCTCTAGCCACTCGATCCAAGGAGTTCAGGGGGGAACCCTGTCTGCAAGCTGAAAAGGCAACTGGGGTGCATGTGTGAACTTCTGCGCATGCATCGCCATATTGTTTTCAGCCTTTTTTTGGGGGGGATCTTTTGGGTTTTTTTTCTACTGCACATGCACGTGTGCACAAGGTGCGTGCGCATGAGGCACGCCCACGTGGCGCGGGGGCAGCAAACCGCCGGCGAGGTAAGTTACAACCCACCCCTGGTAGATAACCCTTCTGGATTGTGCACCAGAACCCGGTGTAGAAAGTTAGCACCCACCCTTCTAGAAGAATGAAATATTTTGAGAAATATTAAAAAGGTAGAATATTATATTTCCCTAAAGGGAGAAATGGGGAAACATGCTCTTGGAAAGCAGTCCCCACCTTTCTTAATAGCCTTCAGCTATTAAGCTAGATGTCAGCACTTAAGAGGTAAAGAGATAGCTAGCTCTATTCATAAGCAAAATACCCTCACCCAAGATGCAACAAAGGTAGGATTAGCCCTCAGACACAATAAGAATTGCCCAAAGCCCGTTTGTTGCATCATCTCAGTTGCACCACCCCCATCAATACGAACTTCAACCAAACTTAGCTCAAACAAACACCTAGGATTTGTACTTTGCCTATAGAGTCAGCTATGACCCCTACATGACCCCTACATCAGAGGTGGGTTCCTACCGGTTCTATCCGGTTCTATAGAACCGGTAGTAACTCGGCGATGACATCACAGAGCCGGTTCCTTCAATG
>JANHFT010049889.1:0-11914 GCA_032467955.1 Pseudoxenodon macrops | reverse complement strand
AACCTGTATCAACCATTAGCCATTAGTCAATGGTATTTGTTATGCATTTTTGATGCAATTCAGTTGACTGAGTTTCATGTTTAATGAATAAAGTAAATAATAATAATAATAATTTGGATCGTCATTTGGACCACAACATGCAAGATATCACAGTTGTCGATAGCCAAAGCATGCAATTTATTAATATTACTGTACCAGGAGATGCCAGAGTAAAAGAAAAAGAACTGGGAAGAAAATCACAAAATATTGCGACCTGACCATTGAAACTATGCGATTTTGGATGAAATATGTAACAGCGATACTCATTGTAATTGGGGCACTTGGTACCATGTCCAAGAATTTTAAAAAATACATCAATAAATTACAGCTTTCTGCAATAACACCAGCAGAACTGCAAAAAAAAACAACCTGCGCTACTTGGAACATCATATATTTTAAGAAAATACTTAGGATGCCGGCAGCAACTCGTATCAATCATTAGCGCCACTCAATGATATTTGTGATACATTTTTAAATGTTCAGTTGACTTGAGTTTCATGTTTAATGAATAAAAGAGATAATAAATAAATAATAATATAAAACTACACCAGATTTGGTCTGTCAGGCATATATATCTGAACTATACCTTTTAATTTTCTTTTAAACTGAACAAAATATCATTTCGTTACTTTGTTCCCTTAAAATTTCCTTTCTGCTTTTCCTTTCAATTGATTTAGTATTGTGTCTGTAGTTGCTCCTGCTGCTTGTTAAAAATCTGGAGCAAAGATTTTGCTCTTCATTCGTTCATGTCATATGCTGCATATATCATCTTCAGTTAGAAATACTGCCAGTGCTAAACATGCTGAAAATATAGGACTCACTGCTAGTATTAACTTCCAATAATTCTATTCAAATAGAAAAAAGAGAAACCAGGTAAGGACTTTAAAAGGTACCAATATAGCTCACATTCTAATTCAATTATTAATGACAGCTTCATATGGAGAGAGCAGACAAGAGTACAACTTTCAGTGCCAAAAACAGCTCATCAAGTTCTGTGAGATGAACAAGAACCAAGGAACAAAATATGTGTATCTACATGAATTCATCTCTGCGTGTGAGATTCTTAGTATTCATCATCTCCTTGATCTGCTTTTTTATAATTTTAGCACTATGTATTTGGTCTCTGCACATTTTCAAATGGTATTTCATTTCATTAACAGCTTGAATAAAGTACACTTTCAAAGCATTTGTCTGATCAGATCCAACTTGTTCTGATCAGAACAAAATTTAAAAATTGTGCTTCATTCAACACAACTTACCTACCTACAAAAATTTTTTTTTTGAGCAAACAGTTTTAGAGAAGTTTTCCTATAAATATAGTGGTACCGGATACTTATTTTTAATTGGTTCCAATATTTTTTAGGTTTTTTACATATCCACCAAATAAAATATCCCTTCATGTTCTTCACATTTCCAACACAACTTTAGAGTTCTTTCCATCACTGAAGTCCAATACTTCCATTCTTCCTCTTTGTACATCAGCTGGGACAATGAAAAATAAACAGACTGATTCAGGATTTTCACTGAGAGCCAGAATTGGAATTGAGGGGGCGGGAACCCAAGAGTCACATAACACTTAAGAATTTCCAAAGTGCTTATGATTTAAATGTAGCCAGCATGCCAAACTATAGACTATTGTACAAACTTAAACATACAGTGCACATCCTCATGAGTAAGGGATGGTTCTTCGACATATACAAAGTCAACTTATCTCAGCCTAGTTCTCTGCTGAAAATAAAGAGTTGTTTGATACAAAAGAGAGAATTCAGCAGAAGCCATTGGAGATAAGTTGATAAAGAGCAAGATTTTTCCTCTCTTCTTCAGCCTTTATTCAACACAGGGGAACTTCCAAGAAATTGGAAAAGTCCAGATTACTGAAAAAGAGGAAGATTTGTTTCAAACGGCCTTTTGTTTCTGTAAAAATAGAAATACACATAGCTAGTCTTTTTCCCCCCTTTTACTCCTATTTGTGGTGTTATGCAAAGTTTCATGTTCTTTAGTTATCTGTGCAAATTATGAAATTGGGTATTTAATTTGAGCCTTGATCCTGACTTCAGACTAGATTCAGGGAAGTATAGTTTTTTTGAGATTTTTAAAAATAATAATGTCCTAGAAGCTTCTATGCATTGGCACCTGTGTTCCATAAAGCTTTAAAATATACTGGAGTGGGGAAAGTCCCTAAAGTTCTAAAAAGAATGAGATTAACAAAGCTAAACATAATAAATGCAGGAAATACATGCTGAAACCCATTTTCAGCTTCTTTGACCATTGGCCATATTTCCAAGAGACATTAGTAACTGCTTCCTAGGTCTTCAATTATATGAACAAATGGGGGGGAAAAAGTCAATAATGCATAAGATTTATAACAGAAGCAGAAAACTTATGGCTTTCTAGCCATTATAAAATCACAACTTCCAACTTTAATCATGCTATATAGCAATATTGCAATATCAAGAGAGATATAAGTCATCAACTCCCAAGTTAAAGGAATTTAAGAAAATATTGTCACCAAAATAGAGTACAAATTACAGGAAAGGGATTTTGTAAGAAGTAAAAAATAGATATATCAAATTGCTGTTATACGAAAGAAAGAGAGGGAAAAAATGCTGTTTGGAGAAGAGCTACCAAATTACATATATCATAGAGGTGATAACATAATATGAAAATCAATCTAGCAAAATTTTAATTCAGAATTTAGAATTACAATTCAGAATAACTACAATTTATATATTTTAAAATAACTTTAGTAATAGTTCAATTGATTATGTTATTATCAGCCCAGATCAATCCATTGCAGGACGTTTGTCCTGTGGAATATATTAAATGGATAATTTTCAGCTTCCTAGTCTTGGACTAATAGAGAATAACAGACCCAAAGTCACCCAACCAGCTTCTCAGCCAAGTAAGGGAAGACTAGAACCTACACCTCTTTGTTTAGTAGTCTAGCAACCAACTGACCAGAGGTGGGGAGCCATGGCCCCTTTATGACTTGTGGATTTCATGTACTGTATACACATGACTGCATATCCTCTGATCCATCTAACATCATAATAAAGTTTGCAGATGACACAACAGTGCTGGGTCTCATAAATGGAGGGGACAAATTGGCATACAGGGAAGAAGTCCAGAAGGTATCCGCATGGTGCTCAAAAAACAATGTACATCTAAATACTAGATGTAAGACAAAGGAGATGGTGCTAGATTTCCGGAAGCAAAGAGAGGAACCTGCTCCACTGTATATCGAGGAGGGCTGTGTGGAGAGGGTTTCCTCTTTTAAATTCTTGGGAGTGCTTATTAGTCAAGATCTCACCTGGAAAAACAACACATGTCTGGTGATTGGCAAGGCCCAACAGAGACTTCATTTCCTTAGAGTACTGCGAAAAAAATCAGGTGGAACAACAGCTGATGACCTCTTTCTATCGGTCCATGATAGAAAGTGTCCTCACCTACTGCATTATAGTATAGTATGCTGATTTAACTGCTATGGACAGGAAGGCACTACAGAGAGTGATCAATTCGGCATAAGAAACCATTAGTTGCCCTCTAACAGCACTGGATGACATCGCCAGATCTCACTGCTTTAGCAGAGTAAGGAAGATACTCAGAGATGATTCACACCCTGATCAGTGTCTCTTCGCACTTCTACCATCGGGCAAAAGACATCGAAGCATAGCCAGCCGAACAAATAGATTTAAAAATAGTTTCTATCCTTGGACTGTCAGACTTTTAAACACAACCACAATCACTCCACACACACACACGGAAACTTGTGACTAGTTTTTCTTTCCCCTCACCCCCAATTATTTATATTACTTATCTTGTTTGTATTTTTTGTCATGGATTGCACCAGTGAGTAAAATCAATTTTGTTGTATACATGATGTACAATGACAATAAAGGCTATAAAGAATTCATTACGTTCTGTAAAACATTAAGCATAACTATGTTTGAGGAGAACATGTTACATGACACTGCAGATTTGCTTTGTTAAGTCTTCTGTTGCAAGCAGGCTTTAAAAGATAGGTATCTGTGGGGATTTTGGGACAACTGAAATTATGTGTGTTATGTTCTTATGCTAACCCTACCACTTACGTTCTTGTATCTGACATTATGATCTCATGAGGCATGTTTTGTCTTTTTTTTCAATTATCATGATTATGTCTGGATACCTATGCATTAAAACAACACTTTTCCTACTATAGGCCCTGCATAATTATCATAGATGAATGCACTTGTAGTCAAATAATTAAGCTATCGTTTCCCCCTTTTTTAATTGTTGTAAGACTTGGCTGTCTTAATGTGTCTGTGTAAGCAATGAATTTACTTATGGAAAATTCTTATGGAAAGAACTTCAGTTTTTGTTCATATTAGTGTGCCCATTCCCACAAGCATTCAGATGTATAAGAAAAGTGATCCTCAGTAATCAATGCTAAAACCATAATTCCAGGATGCAGTGGTTGGTAAAATAAAAAATTGATAAGAAGCATATAGCAATATGGAGCTTTTATTCTTTTTATTGATTCGGTACAGTTTTATCATGTTCAGATTCCCTAAATAATTTTGTAAATAATTTTTTTTATAATATTAGGTATATATTTTAAAAAATAAATAAATCCAGAATTATAAGCAAGAAAATGTCATCCAGATACCAGACATATTGTTGTGCATTAGCTGTTCTGTTTCACAAACAAGAGGATACATGGATGTAAATATTAGTATTGTCCTCAAGAAACATGTGTTGAAATAATGTCCATTCCTTGTCCTGATTTCAAGGCTCATCATTGCTAATTACAATGCATATAGATTTTGTTGTTAGTTGCGAAGTTGTGTCCGACCCATCTCGATCCCATGGACAACATTCCTCCAGACCTTCCCGAACAAGTACTAGAACTGTGCCCGTTTCAAAAATAATCTAAATAAGTATTTGAGTTCTTGCACACATCTGACATATTTCTATTATTTATTAAGTCAGCTGGTTTTCTGGTTCCACTCAGGCCTGAAAAAAGATATCGCTGTTTTAAAGAATATATTCACTGAATACATTTTTCCCCAGAAAGATACCTGAAAAATGGTTGGACTGCTTTAATGAATAACAGGAATGCTGTTCTTTTATGAGGTTTAAAGTATAGTTGAATAATTTTCAAAGCATGCACAGTTCTAAGTATATATCTGCATCTCAAGTTACAGACAAACAATAGAAAAGCTTGCTAAAAATAATACATAGTTAATTGTGTAGGGATACTTAGGACATTATAGATAACCTTTTCCCCAATTATATTACAAAATTACAAAAAAATTAGAATTCATATTTCAGTGGTTATTATGAAATAATCATAAGAATAATCATGTTTTTGGGGGAGGGGCTGAATGACATGGAGAGATCCAGAAGCCTGATGTTTTTTCGTCAAGGATTGAAGACGGGGTGTTTCCACAGGAGTTGGGAACTTGATTAACCAAGATTCATTACTTCTTGTCATTGTTTGTTTTTGGCTCAATAATTGGAAATGGAATACGTTTTTTATCTCAAGTGTGTGCACTATAGCATGTTTACATCTTGATTTTATAGGTTGTTTTTTTAAATTAAATTTAAATAAATATGCCAGCCACATTATTTTGTTGAAAGGTGTGACTATATATAGTGTTTATATGAATATATGTAGCTATGGACCATGAATGTATTTCAAGCTATTTCCATGGTTTTGATGATAATACCATGTTTTCCCAAAATAAGATCCTGTGTTATATTTTTTGAACCCCAAAATAAGTGCTAGGCCTTATTTTCGGAGAGGTCTTATTATTTTGGGACACATGGAACAAGATAGGGCTCCTCTTGCCATCTTACCTAATTTCCAGCTCTGTCTCCCTAACCCACCAACCAGAGGAAATGGCGGATACTGGCTGTGCATGCATTAAAATATTTTGGGGGAGGGCTTATTTTCAGAGGAGGGTTTATTTTTTGGGAAAACACGGTAGTAATAATTAGTATTATAAGATGAAAAGTCAATTTTAGATGCTTTAGAACAACTTCCCCCAAAGAATAGTTCCAGTTGGTTTTTCCATGGATTGGCAAAGGGCATGGTTTTCCCTGCTACCTGGATCCCAAGGGTCATGGACTGGTGCTGATCCATTACCTAGTGCTTGGGGACTCCTGCTTTAGAACCCAGAAATGAAAATGTATGGAAATTCATATATTTTGCCCAAAGTCGAATCTTTTTAATCAAGATATTAGGATAGTGATGTTCTCCAAGATGAAAATATTTGTAGCAAGATATTGAAATGTTGGAATTTTTTAAATAATTCAGTTTGAAGACCGATTATTTTACTTTATTTTTGTACGTTAGAGTATAGCCGATTTCAGTCTAATGTGATAGAAGCCTTCCTGACTGTCTTCCTGCTAGGACTAAAAAAATATACCGTAGCTCAGGTACTTCTTGTTCCTAACCTGATATTATTTTAAGCATCTGGCCAAATTAACTTTTAATGGTCAGGCTGGTTTGTAAAGGGTTACTATTTCAGACAGATGAATGGCTGTTGAATTAAATTACAAAATACTTAATGTTGTGGAAAATGTTGTGAGGAGGTTTCAAAGGTTGAAACAATTTGTACCTTAAATTGGGACAAACAATAATTAAGATATGACAGGATAGTTAATCTAGTAAATTTGATGAAGGCCGTGATAAGAATGCAAATTTGTTTTTTTCTTATACCATCAATTAGGAGCAATTCAGTGGATTAAAGGAATAAGGACTTTGACTAAATTTAGGAAGATATTCCTGACAGGGCTAGCTATCTGAGTGTATAAGTTTCCTAATGCTGTCTCACTGGTTGTGATTTTCCTTCATTAGAGACTTTTAAATGGAATCTGGATGGTTCCCTATCAGTGACACTGATGTGGATTTTGCATGAGGTTAGATTAGATTACATCCAGCTCTATAATTACATGACCACTGTACTGAGTGTTCCAGGTAAATCAATTCCATTGACAATGTCAGACAAATAATATATTTCGCTCATGGATGTTTACACTTTCGGTATAACTGATTTTACAAGTGAAATTTTTAGTGAACTAGGACTTTTGTTTTTATTTTGGACGCATACACGTTTATAGAAGTAAGATGTTAGTTGTAATATTTATGGAATATTTTACTTCAGAATAGAATAAATAGAATAGCAGAGTTTGAAGGAACCTTGGAGGTCTTCTAGTCCAACCCCCTGCTTAAGCAGGAAACCCTATAGCATTTAAGACAAATGGTTATCCAATCTCTTCTTGAAAATTTCCAGTGTTGGAGCATTCACAAGCTCTGGAGGAAAGTTGTTCCACTGGTTAATTGTTCTAATTGTCAGGAAATTTCTTCTTAGTTCCAGATTGCTTCTCTCCTTGATTAATTTCTACCCATTACTTCTTGTCCTGTTCTCAGGTGCTTTGGAGAATAGCTTGACTCTCTCTTCTTTGGGGCAACCCTTGAGATACTGGAACACTGCTATCATGTCTCCCCTAGTCCTTCTTTTCATTAAACTAGCCATATCCCGTTCCTGCAACCGTTCTTCATATGTTTTAGCCTCCATTCCCCTAATCATCTTTGTTGCTCTTCTCTGCACTCTTTCTAGAATCTCAACATATTTTTTATATCATGGCAACCAAAACTGGATGCAATATTCCAAGTGTGGCCTTAGCAAGGCATTATAAAGTGGTATTAACACTTCACGTGATTTTGATTCTATCCTCTGTTTATGCAGCCTAGAACTATCTTGGCTTTTTTGGCAGCTGCAGCACACTGCTGGCTCATATTTAAATGATTGTCCACTAGGACTCCAAGATACCTCTCACAGTTACTACTATTAGTAACTTAGAGCCCTTTAGTACAGAATGACTGAAGAGGGCTGTGGTTTCACCTGATTTAAGCATTGGTCCTTTCAAGACAATGACATGAATTCCGTTGTGATTTTTGACTATCAATATCCTCTTGTTTCCAGCTGAGGAAATTCTTGATCTCTTAAATTTCCAAGTAGAATACTGTCTTTTACAGTGAAAATCATCATATATAGGAAGATAGAGAGTTTACTGGATAAGTACATAATTTATTCAGAAAAGGAAGTTATGTCTATGTTATTTTATCAAACAAGCTTGAAAGGCTCCAGCAGATTCAAATGGAACAGGTTTTGTACCAGATGATGATATATCAAATCCTGATTGATAAACACACAAGCACAAACACACACAGGAATAATAAATAAAGTACTGTAAATAACAAGAGCAGGAAGAAGAGATCAACACGTTTGCAAAGGTGTAAAGTCTCACAGGAGTGTCAAAATATCTCTTAAAATAATTTCAGCATCTCTTAAAACCAAGCCAGTTTCAAAATTCTTATGTGAAATCTCAAGTTTAGAAGGTCAGATTATTAAAATGTCATGAGATATATGAGTGCGCTTGGCTTACCTAATCGTATCACCTGAGTTTGGTAAAAGCTACTATTTAATTACAAAAAAATGTAAAATACTCTGCTAAGTTCACATAAATTCACACAATTAGGAAAGGAAGGTGGCTGCCTGAGATAATCACACTATGCTGCTTAAAGGCTAAGAACAGCACATTGCATTGGCCTTGGAAATGGATTGGCAGCCATTGCAGCTGTCTCAAAATAGGTGAAACATGAGAGATCCTGTCCAGCCAGGTAGTCATATTCAGCAATAGCCTAGTTTTCTTACGTATTTTTAAATGCAAAAGAGCAATTTGTTGTAGCCTAATTGGACAGTCATTAGCTAAATTGTAGGCTGTGCATCCAAGTTTATCAAACTCAAAATTTGATGCCAAATACAGGTTTAAGCTGTATTGTTTACGATTAAGAATAATTGAGAATTCTTTAATTGATGTTAATACAGTCTATATTTGACTGTAAAATAAAACACTGATTTTATGTTTTTTTGTAAATATTGTTATGCTAAGTAAAAACTATTTAGTACATTTTTTCCCCTGTAAATGCATCTGTCACTAAAAAACAAAAACAAATTGTGCCTAAAATTTACCCTTTCATACTAGAAAGAACAGTGAAAATATAATTTTATGTCATGTGGATTTAAGTAAAAATAAGCAAATGAACTAACAAAAAATCTTGTCTTTATGAAAACAAAACTATGACAAGTTTATCAAAGAATATGTATTAAAGAAACCCTTTGAAATCTCTGTAGGCTTATAAAAGTGAACAAACTTTAAAGCAAAATGTGCTTCTAGCTCTTGCTTAGAGGTACATTTGAATTATGAGACAGATATATTTCAATATTCTTTTGCTATTTTTAGAATATTTTACACTTTCTGAGTGGGACTCTCAAATGGCAGAACTACCTCAGAGCTTGGCAATGCTCATAGATACCAGTACATTTAATATATTAGGGCAAACATAGGAACTTTTGTTCTGCAAGCTAGATAGGTGTGTATTTGTATGAGAGAGCATTGATCATGAGTTGACCAGCCAATGCTTTGAATGAAGAAGGTCCCAGATTCAGTTGAAAAATTATCACCTGAGATGTTGTTTGTTTTTGTTAGTTATAGAATAAGTGGACTAGTGAGAAGTAATACTTTATATTTTTAATTATGATGTCCTGATGTTGTCTTATCATATTTGACCAAAGGATGCTTAGTGACAATTTTATTGCATTAACAATAAAATCAATAATAGAATAGAATAGAATTCTTTATTGGCCAAGTATGATTGGACACACAAGGAATTTGACTTGGGTGCATATGCTCTCAGTGTACATAAAAAGACAAGATACATTCATCAAGAATCAGTAGGTACAACACATAATGATAGTCATAGGGTACAAATAAGCAATCAGGAAGCAATATCAATAAAAGTTGTAAGGATACAAACAACAACTACAGTCCTGCAGTCATAAGTGGGAGGAGATGGTGAGAGGAATGATGAGAAGACTAATAGTAATAGAAGTGCAGTCTTAGTAAATAGTTTGACAGTGGTGAGGGAATTATTTGTTTAGCAGAGTGATGGTGTTAGGGGAAAAACTGTTCTTGTGTCTAGTTGTCTTGGTGTGCAGTGCTCTATAGTGTCGTTTTGAAGGTAGGAGTTGAAACAATTTATGTCCAGAATGCGAGGGGGTCAGCAAATATTTTCACGGCCCTCTTTTTGACTCGTGCAGTGTACAGGTCCCCACTGGAAGGCAGGTGGGCGGTAACTATTTTTTCTGCAGTTCTGATTATCCTCTGAAATCTGTGTCTGTCTTGAACCAAACCAGAGAGTTATGGAGGTGCAGATGACAGACGCAATAATTCCTCTGTAGAACTGGATCAGCAGCTCCTTGGCCAGTTTGAGCTTCCTGAGTTGGCGCAGAAATAGCATTCTTTGTTGTGTTTTTTTAATGACATACTTGATGTTAGGTGTCCATTTTAGGTCCATTTTATTAGATACGATAGAACCTAGAAATTTGAAGGTCTCTACTGTTGATACTGTGTTGTCTAGTATTGTAAGGGGTGAAAGTATAGGAAGGTTTCGCCTAAAGTTTATCACCATTTCTAGAGTTTTCAGTGTGTTCAGTTCCAGATTGTTCCGGTCGCACCACAAGGCTAGTTGTGACCGTTCAAAGTTACAACGGCACTAAAAAAGCAACTTATGACCGTTTTTTACACTTATGACTATGTGCAGCATCCCCATGGTCATGTGATTTAGATTCGGATGCTTGACAGCTGACTTATATTTGCGACAGTTGCAGTGTTGCATCACTTAGCAACAAAAAATTTGGGCTCAATTGTGGTCGTAAGTTGAGGACTACCTGTATGTGTTGAGGTTCTTATATTTCGGCTTCCTCCATACAACAGAGCTTAGATCCGATATCTAAAAGGCCACTATCACCATCTAAACCTTACTAGATCTTCCTTAAACATGGCAATGTAACTAAAAGTTAGCCTGGTGATCAGTCAGCCATGTGCTTTGGTGGGATATTCTATTTTTCCTTTTTGTTTTTTTAATGTATTTTAGAAATATTTCTTCTACTCCATATTGACAATTGTTCCCTCTTTCTTAGCCCTCATTTTCTAGCCCCTGCTGTACATTTTCTTCTATCTGTGACCTAATGGAGACTTCTGTGCAAGTACATTTACAGAATTTACACATGGGTTTTAACATTTAGCAGATACACAATTTCCTCCTTCAGGAATCAAGCTTTATGCTGGGTGCCTTTGGATGCAGCCCTGGTCTACAGGAGTGAAGCTGGCTCCCCTGGAGGGTTTGGTGCCCCGTTCTAAATCCTTGGGAGCCACATTAAATAAGTCATAAAGATTTGGGGTGCAGAGAGGCTTTGATCTCTACTGAGAGACCCCCCCACCCCAAGAAAGCTGATTCTGTAATTCTGTAAAAAAAAAGGCCCTTAACTTTTGAGCTCAGCACATATTTAATCTTCATAGGGTTAAGTAGCATCGAGTTTCACTATTTCACTTGGCTCAGTTGCAAAGTTTGGTTGCTAGAAGTCAAAAACGATTTAATCATTTAATCAGTGAAAACATCTTCCACATGCCTTAGGGAGAGACGGGACAGACGTTTCCTATCCGGAGATGGAGGTTGAAGGGGACAACATCTGTGCCTAGGAAGCTGACAATACAGTAGGCGGGCTCCGAGTTTAAACTCTTGTGTTTAAAGAGTTAAAACCATCGAGTACTGTACTGCTAGAAAGGATGGGAGGAGAGAAGAAGTGCAAAGGAACGTCCTCTTCTGGATTAGAGGAGAAAGGTGGTGTGCAGAGCGGCTTTTGTGCTCTTCCCAGGATCGAAGCAGCAGCTGGAAGGTGAGTTGAGGGCAGCAGGTGGGAGGAGAGTCCGGGAGCAAGTCGGGCTGTTCGGTTCCCTCCACGGCCTGGAAGCAGAGAAGCAA